>JAFLRI010000008.1:762500-765000 GCA_022817945.1 Nakazawaea ishiwadae
GCCGAAGCTAGTACTGCTATTTAGTAGGTTAAGGTCTCGTTCGTTATCGCAATTAAGCAGACAAATCACTCCACCAACTAAGAACGGCCATGCACCACCACCCACAAAATCAAGAAAGAGCTCTCAATCTGTCAATCCTTATTGTGTCTGGACCTGGTGAGTTTCCCCGTGTTGAGTCAAATTAAGCCGCAGGCTCCACTCCTGGTGGTGCCCTTCCGTCAATTCCTTTAAGTTTCAGCCTTGCGACCATACTCCCCCCAGAACCCAAAGACTTTGATTTCTCGTAAGGTGCCGAGTGAGTCAAAAAAAGAACAACACCCGATCCCTAGTCGGCATAGTTTATGGTTAAGACTACGACGGTATCTGATCATCTTCGATCCCCTAACTTTCGTTCTTGATTAATGAAAACGTCCTTGGCAAATGCTTTCGCAGTAGTTAGTCTTCAATAAATCCAAGAATTTCACCTCTGACAATTGAATACTGATGCCCCCGACCGTCCCTATTAATCATTACGATGGTCCTAGAAACCAACAAAATAGAACCATAACGTCCTATTCTATTATTCCATGCTAATATATTCGAGCAAAGGCCTGCTTTGAACACTCTAATTTTTTCAAAGTAAAAGTCCTGGTTCCCCAACCACTCCCGAAAGAGCAGAAGGTTTCCCAGAAGGAAAGGCTCGGTTGGGTCCAGTACTCACCGTAAGGCGGACCGGCCAACCAAGCCCAAGGTTCAACTACGAGCTTTTTAACTGCAACAACTTTAATATACGCTATTGGAGCTGGAATTACCGCGGCTGCTGGCACCAGACTTGCCCTCCAATTGTTCCTCGTTAAGGTATTTAAATTGTTCTCATTCCAATTACAAGACCCGAATGGGCCCTGTATCGTTATTTATTGTCACTACCTCCCTGAATTAGGATTGGGTAATTTGCGCGCCTGCTGCCTTCCTTGGATGTGGTAGCCGTTTCTCAGGCTCCCTCTCCGGAATCGAACCCTTATTCCCCGTTACCCGTTGAAACCATGGTAGGCCACTATCCTACCATCGAAAGTTGATAGGGCAGAAATTTGAATGAACCATCGCCGGCAAAAAGCCATGCGATTCGAAAAGTTATTATGAATCATCAAAGAGCCCGAAGGCATTGATTTTTTATCTAATAAATACATCCCTTCCAAACAGTCGGGATTTTTAGCATGTATTAGCTCTAGATTTTCCACGGTTATACCAAGTAGAAAAGTACTATCAAATAAACGATAACTGATTTAATGAGCCATTCGCAGTTTCACTGTATAAATTGCTTATACTTAGACATGCATGGCTTAATCTTTGAGACAAGCATATGACTACTGGCAGGATCAACCAGATAACTATCTTTATTCCTACAAATTGTAGAAAATTCCAGGCTCAGTAGATGTACCACCTCACCTTGAAGATACTTATTTAGATTAACACAGTTCTTAATAAAAAAAACTATGGCTAATACCCTATTACCGGCTGTTTTACTAGCACAGTAAAGGATACTTGCATCCATATAGCCCTCTTTGAATTCCTCTGGTTACAGTCCGCTAAACATCTTAAATGCTATTACAGCACAAGAGTTTAACATATCTAACCTGAGAGGAGGTTACCAACTAAGAATCACATAGTAAAAACTACGGTTATTCAAAGTAGCAGACCCCCAAGTAAGTTTTTGTTGAACACTTGCCATAGGCTAGTAATCCACCAAATCCTTCAGTGCTTACACACAGAATCGTTTGATATCTGGTATAAGACTGTTCAGGTTACCCAATCTTCTCAACTAAGAGTAGATATAGGAAAACCCATGTCGACACAGTGTATAGAGCAAGTGTCATCGTACGATCACACTTATACTCTCTCCACTCTGCGACGAGGCCATAAAATTGTTTTAAATCGAATCCGATCGAAAAGTAGACAATTACTAATTGTTTTCTTTTCTTTTGTACTCGATCTATGCTTTCGCATGAAGTACCATTCAACTTTTTCACATCTTTTCCATAAAAATCCAATAATACCTGGGTTTTGTTTTTCCCTTTCATTCTCAGGTGTCGAAAAAATAAGGTTTTCTCTTTATAAATCACTGCATTTCATTTTTCCATGATCTTCTAGCTAACAAAAAAAAAAAATCTCCCTAACAAAAAAAAAAAATTTTTCTTAGCAAAAATTTTAGTGCAACGTCGCTCATCGCCCCTCGATCTCATCTCATCGTGCTCACAAAAACATACTCGTCGTCGCTCACTACTTACTCGTCGTCGCTCACTAAATATTTAATCGTCGTAGCTCACTATTTCCTCGTCGTAGCTCACAAAAATATACTCGTCGTCGCTCACTAAACATTTGATACTCATCCTCTTATACTCATCCTCTTATACTAATCTCCTTATACTCATCTCCTTATACTAATCTCCCTATACTCATCTCCCTATACTAATCTCCTTATACTCATCTCCTTATACTCATCCTCCTAATACTCTCACTAACT
>JAFLRI010000008.1:770000-774150 GCA_022817945.1 Nakazawaea ishiwadae
ATCAATCAACGAGTTGATAAACCTAATACATTGAATAAATAGCTCTCACAAGAATTACTTCCCTTGCCAATACTTTTCAAGCAAACTCAAGCTTAAAACCCGAGTATCACTCAACACCAAAACTTAGAGTTTTGAGAGAGAAATGACGCTCAAACAGGCATACCCTGTGGAATACCACAGGGTGCAATGTGCGTTCAAAGATTCGATGATTCACGAAATTCTGCAATTCACAATACTTATCGCAATTCGCTGCGTTCTTCATCGATGCGAGAACCAAGAGATCCGTTGTTGAAAGTTTTAAATATTTGTATTACCTGAAATTAATCAGACAAATTATTTATTGACAATTTAAAAAGTTACCTTTAAAAATAAGTGTTTTTGTTAAAACCTCTGGCGATGTGGATTTTACCCCCCATCACCAAAGCAATGGTGTCTTTAATAATAAAAACAAAGTGTGTAAGGTTTACCACCGCGCAATCAAGCGCTGGTAGTAGAATACTGTAATGATCCTTCCGCAGGTTCACCTACGGAAACCTTGTTACGACTTTTACTTCCTCTAAATGACCAAGTTTGACTAGCTTCTCGATTCCGAAATGGAGTTGCCCCCCTTCTCTGAACCAATCCGGAAGCCTCACTAAGCCATTCAATCGGTAGTAGCGACGGGCGGTGTGTACAAAGGGCAGGGACGTAATCAACGCAAGCTGATGACTTGCGCTTACTAGGAATTCCTCGTTGAAGAGCAATAATTACAATGCTCTATCCCCAGCACGACGGAGTTTCACAAGATTACCCGAACCTCTCGGTTAAGGTTAGAACTCGCTGGCTCCGTCAGTGTAGCGCGCGTGCGGCCCAGAACGTCTAAGGGCATCACAGACCTGTTATTGCCTCAAACTTCCATCTACTTGAAATAGATAGTCCCTCTAAGAAGCAGAAAACCAGCCGAAGCTAGTACTGCTATTTAGTAGGTTAAGGTCTCGTTCGTTATCGCAATTAAGCAGACAAATCACTCCACCAACTAAGAACGGCCATGCACCACCACCCACAAAATCAAGAAAGAGCTCTCAATCTGTCAATCCTTATTGTGTCTGGACCTGGTGAGTTTCCCCGTGTTGAGTCAAATTAAGCCGCAGGCTCCACTCCTGGTGGTGCCCTTCCGTCAATTCCTTTAAGTTTCAGCCTTGCGACCATACTCCCCCCAGAACCCAAAGACTTTGATTTCTCGTAAGGTGCCGAGTGAGTCAAAAAAAGAACAACACCCGATCCCTAGTCGGCATAGTTTATGGTTAAGACTACGACGGTATCTGATCATCTTCGATCCCCTAACTTTCGTTCTTGATTAATGAAAACGTCCTTGGCAAATGCTTTCGCAGTAGTTAGTCTTCAATAAATCCAAGAATTTCACCTCTGACAATTGAATACTGATGCCCCCGACCGTCCCTATTAATCATTACGATGGTCCTAGAAACCAACAAAATAGAACCATAACGTCCTATTCTATTATTCCATGCTAATATATTCGAGCAAAGGCCTGCTTTGAACACTCTAATTTTTTCAAAGTAAAAGTCCTGGTTCCCCAACCACTCCCGAAAGAGCAGAAGGTTTCCCAGAAGGAAAGGCTCGGTTGGGTCCAGTACTCACCGTAAGGCGGACCGGCCAACCAAGCCCAAGGTTCAACTACGAGCTTTTTAACTGCAACAACTTTAATATACGCTATTGGAGCTGGAATTACCGCGGCTGCTGGCACCAGACTTGCCCTCCAATTGTTCCTCGTTAAGGTATTTAAATTGTTCTCATTCCAATTACAAGACCCGAATGGGCCCTGTATCGTTATTTATTGTCACTACCTCCCTGAATTAGGATTGGGTAATTTGCGCGCCTGCTGCCTTCCTTGGATGTGGTAGCCGTTTCTCAGGCTCCCTCTCCGGAATCGAACCCTTATTCCCCGTTACCCGTTGAAACCATGGTAGGCCACTATCCTACCATCGAAAGTTGATAGGGCAGAAATTTGAATGAACCATCGCCGGCAAAAAGCCATGCGATTCGAAAAGTTATTATGAATCATCAAAGAGCCCGAAGGCATTGATTTTTTATCTAATAAATACATCCCTTCCAAACAGTCGGGATTTTTAGCATGTATTAGCTCTAGATTTTCCACGGTTATACCAAGTAGAAAAGTACTATCAAATAAACGATAACTGATTTAATGAGCCATTCGCAGTTTCACTGTATAAATTGCTTATACTTAGACATGCATGGCTTAATCTTTGAGACAAGCATATGACTACTGGCAGGATCAACCAGATAACTATCTTTATTCCTACAAATTGTAGAAAATTCCAGGCTCAGTAGATGTACCACCTCACCTTGAAGATACTTATTTAGATTAACACAGTTCTTAATAAAAAAAACTATGGCTAATACCCTATTACCGGCTGTTTTACTAGCACAGTAAAGGATACTTGCATCCATATAGCCCTCTTTGAATTCCTCTGGTTACAGTCCGCTAAACATCTTAAATGCTATTACAGCACAAGAGTTTAACATATCTAACCTGAGAGGAGGTTACCAACTAAGAATCACATAGTAAAAACTACGGTTATTCAAAGTAGCAGACCCCCAAGTAAGTTTTTGTTGAACACTTGCCATAGGCTAGTAATCCACCAAATCCTTCAGTGCTTACACACAGAATCGTTTGATATCTGGTATAAGACTGTTCAGGTTACCCAATCTTCTCAACTAAGAGTAGATATAGGAAAACCCATGTCGACACAGTGTATAGAGCAAGTGTCATCGTACGATCACACTTATACTCTCTCCACTCTGCGACGAGGCCATAAAATTGTTTTAAATCGAATCCGATCGAAAAGTAGACAATTACTAATTGTTTTCTTTTCTTTTGTACTCGATCTATGCTTTCGCATGAAGTACCATTCAACTTTTTCACATCTTTTCCATAAAAATCCAATAATACCTGGGTTTTGTTTTTCCCTTTCATTCTCAGGTGTCGAAAAAATAAGGTTTTCTCTTTATAAATCACTGCATTTCATTTTTCCATGATCTTCTAGCTAACAAAAAAAAAAAATCTCCCTAACAAAAAAAAAAAATTTTTCTTAGCAAAAATTTTAGTGCAACGTCGCTCATCGCCCCTCGATCTCATCTCATCGTGCTCACAAAAACATACTCGTCGTCGCTCACTACTTACTCGTCGTCGCCTCACTAAATATTAATCGTCGTAGCTCACTATTTCCTCGTCGTAGCTCACAAAAATATACTCGTCGTCGCTCACTAAACATTTGATACTCATCCTCTTATACTCATCCTCTTATACTAATCTCCTTATAACTCATCTCCTTATACTAATCTCCCTATACTCATCTCCCTATACTAATCTCCTTATACTCATCTCCTTATACTCATCCTCCTAATACTCTCACTAACTACCATAAACTCTTCACCTTCCTTTACTCTTACCAAATCATACAACCACCCTCTATTCATTTACTTCCTTTCAATATATACTTTATATATATTCCTTAACTTCAATACCTATTCATCTATATTCATGCTTCCTCCCATCTCCTCACTTCCTCTCTTTTCTTCTCAAAAATCACTTTTATACAATAATCGACCCTCCTTATTCCATATTTCATACTCAATCCCCCATATCCACTCGATATTCAATTTTCTGAAACTTCCAATCTCACTATAGTTTACCAGTTTTTTTAAAGCTTTCGGTTGCGGCCATACCTCGCAGAAAGCACCGTTTCCCGTCCGATCAACTGTAGTTAAGCTGCTAAGGGCCTGACCGAGTAGTGTAGTGGGAGACCATACGCGAAACTCAGGTGCTGCAATCTTTTTTTTTTTTTTTCCTCTATTCTATTTTTTTTTCTTACCTTGCTCTATTTTTTTTTGGCTTCTCACCACCTCATCCCCATTTCCAACACCTTCCACATCTTACCCTCTCTTCCTTCCTCAGCCAATATATAACCCTCCCATTCACTCAACAAAAAAATCATAAAAAAATTTTTTCTCTCCAATTATATAACTACCTTGAAATCCTCTTTTTTTTTTTCTTCTTCTTCTCTTACTTCACTTTCTTCCTCCATTTCTACCTTGAATATCCCACTGTCCCACTGTCCCCCCGTAATAT
>JAFLRI010000009.1:600000-764863 GCA_022817945.1 Nakazawaea ishiwadae
CTCATTGGAGTCTTGAAAACGGGACCAGTTCCTAAGCATGTTGCATTTGTCATGGATGGGAATAGGAGATTTGCCAAAGGGAGGTCGTTGCCTCTAAAAGATGGACATAATGCTGGTGCAGAGGCTTTAATTTCAATTTTAGAAACTTCTTATAGGTTGGGGATTCATGCAGTCACTATTTATGCTTTTTCAATTGAGAATTTCAATCGACCACAACTGGAGATTGACACTCTATTCAATTTGTTGAGGGATAAATTAATTTATCTAGGCAGTGCTGGAGAATATGCTGACAAAAGTGAGGTCAAGATAAGAATCATTGGTAATAAAGATATGATTCCAGAAGATGTGTTGAAAGATTTGGAAGAAGTTGAGAGGTTGACCAAGGATAATAAGAAACATTTGCTCAATGTATGTTTCCCATACACTTCGAGGGATGATATCACTCATTGCATCAAGAGAGTTACCAATGACATCGTTGTCGAAAAAAAATATGATATTCAAGATATCGATGAGACAAAATTGAACAATAACATGTATTTCGGTGATGAGTATCCTGATGTTGACATCCTCATAAGAACTTCCGGGCACACTCGTCTCAGTGATTTTATGCTCTGGCAAACTAATTGTCACAGTGTCATCATATTTGATAACACTTTATGGCCGGATTTCAAGCCAATGAGATTGATTTATCATCTAACCAACTGGAGTTATTACAAGACTCTTCTCTTACAAGAGGCTGAAGTGAATGAGCTGAAAAATCCCAAACCACACCGTGGTGTCACTCTTAAAGATTTAACTCATCCACCATATGCAAGTGTTTCCGGCAATTAAAAAAAAAAGAAAAAAAAAAAAATTGTGTATTTTTCTTATCTTATTTGTTTGATCTTTTGGGTACCAGTTAGTAGATATTATTAGGAAAGTAATTGCCTATATCGGGAGCAGATCAGTCCATATATATGGTTAATAAATTTTAGTTATCTCTTAGTCTTAATAATAGTGAACTTTCGGACTAGTCAAATTATTAAAAAGGGGGAACCGCAAAATTTTGGTGGAGGACAGAACCCTCCACCGTTTGACGGGGGATCAAAGACAAAAAAATTTAAAAAATTTCTTTCAAAAAGAGCGATAGTGGCAGACGAGAGATTTTATTTAAAAACCCACAGTTATTTCCCGGATGATCCAAGTTATATAATAAGTACCAAGGATGTCCATTGAAAGCGAGGTAGAATCTGTAGATTCATTATCTCATAGTAGTAGTGACAATGTGTCTTATGAAGTGCATAGCATTAAGCCAAGTGCAAGATCTGTAGAGGGTCTTCCGAAGGCCACTTTGAGTAGGTCCATATCCCGAAGTTTTAAGGATATAATAGATACAGCAAGAGAGGATAACAGACAAACAGAGGAAGAAGAACTGAAAACTAGGGACAATGATAATCTGTTATTGTTGAGAGAGTTGGATTTGGATGAGGCTATTAGAATTGCAACAAGAGTTTCAAGGAAGCCGGAAGATGAAGAATCCAGGAGAAGTGAGGGGGAAAAAGAAGATGAGGAAAATGAATTACAAAAAGTTTTCACAAGACCAGGTACCCATGGTGAAGAAGAAGAATTGGATCTTCCACCAGATGGTGGACTACGTGCATGGCTCTGTGTAGTTGGAGTACTTTTACTTATGTTCTCAACTTGGGGTTCTAACTCCGGATACGGTGTTTTCTTGGAGTATTATTTGAACAGTGGGAAATTCGAAGGTGCAACACCTTATGATTTTGCCTTAATTGGTGGTATAGTGGTGTTTTGTGCTCAGTCTTTGGCACCATTTGCCATGTTAAGTGTTAAATTAATTGGTTTCTATGAGACTTTAATATTGGGTGTCATCCTTCAAACTGTTGGATATATAACTGCCAGTTTTGCTACGACAACGTGGGAATTGTACTTATCACAAGGTGTTTGTGTTGGTATTCCTTTTGTATTTTTGTTTATTCCTGGAACCGTGGTACTTCCAACTTATTTCTTGAAAAAAAGAGCCGCAGCTATGGGTATTGCAACGGCAGGATCTGGTCTTGGAGGTGTTGTATTTTCCTTAGCAGTGGATAAGGTTATAAAGATTTCAGGGAGTCCTTGGGCATTAAGAATGGTGGGGATAGTTACGTTCACGTCATGTTGTATAGCCATTGCCATCACAAGACCAAGAAATTATCAGAGACCCGGTAAAGTGACAAAACTGTACGTGAAAGAGCATTTCAGAGTTATTTTTGATTTTAGGGTTGCTAAAGACATGCCAGTTATAATGATCACTTGTTGGTTTGGGTTGGCCATCTTAGGCTATGTCATATTAATCTTCACGATGTCTGCTTATTCCACTTCTGTCGGATTAACTGCTAATCAAGGTTCAGCAATCACAGCAATAATGAATACGGGTCAAACTGTTGGAAGACCCTTGATGGGTTTGGCTGCAGATAGAGTTGGAAGAATCAATTTCACTCTAACTTTGACTTGTGTCATTTTCATTTTCATATTTGCATGGTGGATAAATGCACACACCTATGGGTCCTTAATTGCACTTTCATTTTTCATGGGATTATGTATTGGTGTTGGAAATGTTATGAATCCGGTATTGATGGCAGATTCAACAGAACCTAAGAAATTCCCTGCTTCATGGTCTTTTATGAATATAATTTGTGGACTTATAACTTTGGTAGCTGAAGTGATAGCATTGGCATTGAGGAATTATTCAATGCCAAAACCATATTTAAACACACAGATTTTCACCGGGTTTATGTATTTTGGAGGTGCTGTTGTCTTGGTTATTTTTAGAGAATGGAAAGTGAGAAAATTATTACAAACGAGACTCAATTCTATAGATGATGAATTGGATGATGGAGATCAAGAGAAGCATGATTTAAACCATCTACGAAATCAAAAAGAAGGATACGAGAAAGTGCTTAATAAGGGAATACTATGTTACCTGATAAGAGCTTTTTATCCTATCAAAATTTAAGTAATAAATATATAAAAAAATTAAATAGTTAATTTCTCTAATGTTAAACTGTCACCATTTTTCAAAGCTTCAAGATATTCAACCACTCTTTTCTCTTCACCTTTCTCAAAAGCAGTGATTTTACCTTGAAATTTGCCCTTACCACCACCTTTCATATTAGTTATTAATTTTTTCAAAGTATTTGAAACAGTTTCAGTTTGTTGACCAGTGACAATTAAAGATCCACCTTCTTTACCTTCTCCACAGAGTAATACCAATGTCTTTGAACTATTTTCTTTGAAATATGCAGTCAAGTCTTTCAAGATTTGAGAAATGAAGTCCAATTTGGCCTCTGGCCTATAAATATAAGTGATATCAGAAGTTTCAAAATCTGTTTGGATCTCTTTAACTTTATATGATGAAATCTCTTTTAACAAGTTCGTTTCTCTCTTTGTTGATTTCTGATAATTTGAATTCAATAACTCAACTTTCTCGATAATTTCACTTGTTTGACAGGACAAAGAACTGTTCAAGTTCTTAAGTATTCCATGGCTGTATTTGGCATATTGTCTAACTCTATCACCTGCCAAGAAAAACAATTTAGAATTAGTTCCCCTAATAGGGACCTGATGTAAAAGAGCAATTGAAGTGATCTGAGAAGTTGAAGATAAATGAGTACCACAACATGGATTCGAATCAAGATTCCCAATATGAATTACTCTTAATACACCTTTTTCGATATCATAATCATCAGGCATTTTGGACTTATCAACAAGATCCTTGTGTGGGACCTCAACATTCACCGGATAATTGTTCAAGATAGCATCATTAACCTCTTTACTAACTTTTTCAAGTTCTTCCTCAGTGATCTTTCTAGGAAGTTCGATATAATTAATCATCTCTGTCATTGCCCAACTCAAAGTGTTCAAATCATATTTATCGAGAACAGCACTCAACAAATGTTGACCAGTATGTTGTTGCATATGATCGAATCTTCTACTCCAGTCAACTTCTAAATCCACTTCGGTACCGATGTCAATAGGTTCATGAGTGATATGCTTGGCAATTAAGCCATCTCTGATTACTGATAATACAGGAACTTTTTTCACCGTTTCTTCCAATTTATATGAGATAAACCCAAGGTCGAATGGCTGACCACCACCTAATGGAAACAAGACAGTATCTTCTAACTCAACTTCATATTTGGTCTCCAAAGGTTCTTTTACAGCATCTTTCTTCTTTGATTTCTTTGTCAGATCTTCCTCAATGTACTGCTGACAATTGATGACTTTTGTAGTCAAGTTCTTCAAATATGAATCCCTTTGACAAGCCAAAGCACCAACTATAGTAGAAGTGTATTTAGGAAAGTTAGCCACCATTCTCTTGCTCAAGTGATGTAAACACAAATGGATTTGTAATATACAATAAATCGTTGGTTGGAAAGAAAATATTTCATTATCGATAACGAACACCCGATAAATTGAGTCTACCAGACACGATCTTTTTTTGATGCCAAAAAAAAAAAAAAGATTCAAAAAAATTCACTTTGGTTTATCAGTTTTTTGACTAAGAATTCGAGATGAAATTAGTGTTGACACCCAGAATCAAGGAGGAGATCGAGGATCTTGATCAGAGTATACAAGATAAGATATTCCAGAGGAATTGGATATCGCATAGCGACTTGGTCAAGGTTTATAAACAAAATGGGAAATCTGATGATGATTTGTTATCTATTTTGAAAAATTCTCTGGTATATATTGAACCAGCACCGGAAGTACAAGAGAAATCTCCAGAGTTCAAGAAGAGTTTAGAAATTTTGAAATTGAAATTGGAAGAACAAGAATACCAAGATCTCATTGCGTCATCGTCTATCCCGACTTATGATTCGCTGGCAGAATCTCCAGCTAGAGCAGCAAAAGAGTTGAAACATCAATTGACCACAATAGTCAATATAATAATAAGTGTCGCGTCTGTGGCATATGCTATATGGTACTGGACAGGTACATCAATGAGCATCAACAATGCATATAGAGTGTTACTTTGTTTATTTTTCAGTATCTTGGTATTAGTAGCCGAGGTTGTAGTATTCAATGGCTATTTGACAAAGATTGATGAAGCCAAGACAAGAGAACGAAAGAAAGATGAGATTAAGAAAGTTGTTGAAAGTGTCACTTTCAATTCCAAAAAAATTAAGAGATCATGATGCCCCCTAATTAATAGTTACGAATAATAATAAATAAAAAATAATGTCTTCTCAAATTATTATGCCCTTATATCAAAACCACTCCGCTTCGAGTGATGATGAATGAATAAAAAAAAAGTGTGCTACCCCATTAAATGATATCAAAAAAAAAAAAAAAAAGTACTGCCCTTTGTCGTATGTTTGTAAAATAAAAATAAAAAAAATGCTAAATTCATTACGGCCACATCATATACTGCTCTTCTTGCTCTTCTTCATGTTCAGGTATTATATTCTCCTGGTTTTGCCTGTACCAGTTGAATTTCCTCTTAGCTCTGATCCAGAAATCTCCATCAAGGTTATTGTTATTATCTTTCAAAGTTAATTTACGAAATTTTTCAAAAGATTCTTTCAAATTATTAACTGAAAAAATTGTTCTTGGATGTCTTAAAGGTGAACCTGTTGGAGTTTCATTGAAATTGAAATTGAAATTTCTAGCCAACACATCTGAGGATGATGTGACTCTTAGTAAAGGATTGTGAAAACGTTTTCTTCTTGTTGCTTGTATAAGAAGTTTGTTATTATCATCTTGAATTTTTTTCAAAGATTTATAAATCTTGGTGAAATTGTCTTCTGTTTCCGCTTCTTCATCAACAACATTATCGAAAACATTACAATGCTTCTTTGAAGATGGTTGTTCATACTCCGGTGTTAGACTCATTGGTCTCAGATTATCATATTCACCACTTGTCAGGTCATCATCATCATCATCATCATCCATGAAATCTTCAGTTGCTGTATCATCACTGTTGATTAATGTGACTATATGTTCATACTGTTCGGTACAGTTGAAACAAACCAATTCTTTAAAACAAGAATTTTGTGGGATCTCTTCCAATTCAATTTCACATACAACACACCTCTTTTCATTCTCATTGGTATTGTCCAACTCTGTAATAGTAGTTGTTGGTGATGTGTCATGCAATTGTGAGTTACCAGTACTCCCGAAGGATTCGTCTCTCACTGTAGAAGTAGACGAAAAAGTTGAACCTAACAGCTGCCATACTGATCTTTGACCAACAGTACTATTCTGACTACCAATAGTGTCCAATTCACTTCCTTCTCCTTGTCTCTTAGCACGTATTATTGCAGAAGCACTACTGAAAGCACTGAATGAAGGTGATGACGTGGCTCCAAATTGTTCCTGCTCCCTTAAACTCCTTTTGAAATCCAAAACAGATATTTTCTTTGGTCTCTTTGATGCAAGTAATCTCTTATTTTCATTGATATAATCTTCAACTAAAATCATTGGATCTTTTACTTCTGCTTTAGATATGTCTTCGGGCTCTGGAGGATCAAGAGGAAATGAAGTGAAACCAGAATCAAGCATATCCAATTTAGAAGGCTGGTTTCTCAATTTTCGATGATGATTTATCAAGTATTTATGACGAATTTGTTTGTTAGTGTTGGATCGTATGGAACTCCTTGAAGGTGACTGTAGATGGTGATCTAGCATTGATTTTGTTGGTGTGTTATAAACAGTATCGCTGTTAACCCCAGACGATGCTCTTGAAGATGATATTATTCTTCTAACAGGTGTACTATTTGTGGAATTATTGATCAAGTTATTTATGTTTTTCAAGTTTGCAAAATCTGTATTATCGAATAGCTGAACATCTGAGAAATGATGCCCCATCTTTGGTCGGAGTGGAGAACTCTCACAACTTGTGGTATTGGTGGTTTCTACATCCATCTTGATAACTGAATTGTGCCCATTCAATTCTCTTCAATTTTCTCCCCGTATTGATGATCTGTGAGTGAAATTTTCTTGTTTCAAGAAATCTCTACTGGACTTGGATTAAACGGCCAGGACTAATTACTGGAAAATACTGAGACACAGACACTAAAAAGATTGGACACACCTTCTTTGAATTGTCTGAAATGAATGCAAGGATCAAAGATAATTTCACTATATACAAAATTTTTGTTTACGTTTTTTTTTTTTTTGCTAAAGCAAAAAAAACTTTAATTTTATTTTTTTCCCCTATTAAGATGCCTTTAAATACTGTGAGATGTATATATTAATACATGTAAGACTGTCTCAGTCTAGCTCTAATAAACTCAAGTGGTAAGCTGTAGGCTACTTATGCAATAATGTCTTATATTGAACAGTTTGAACGGCTCTTATTCGACTGTTTTTGAGTGAAAGGTGTATTTTATGGCATAAACTCTAATATCAAAAAGATATAATGAGAAATTGAGTCAAAGGGCCATCATGTCTCTTGGAATTGGCAATTTGGTCCATTTCATACATTTATGTGTTTCTTTAGTAATCTCTCCATTTTCTATTAAATAATTAATTTTTTTTTTTTTTCAGAGTTTTCAACCAAGTGCTAAGAAATGAGACCTTCTCTCCAATATTTGATAGAACTGGATCCTAAGGTAGTGACATGGCCACTAATTCATACCATTGGCAGGGGTACAACTGTTGTGCCGAAACAGATTCTATATTACTCACGGGATCCTAAGGGGAATATAATGTACGAAGATAGCTCATCTCTTCGACTTTGCTCAATACCGAAGAGCTTGACTAATTCAAAAGGTAGGCCGTTGTTCAATTTGGCAAAAGGGTATGGGAATTTTGTTTCATTTACATTGAATCGCAAATTGTCCAAGATATACGATATGTTGGGTGCTGTTAAATTTTTAGAGACTAGAGATAAAGCTAAGATAGATGCCAATTTCATCACTTCAAGAGGTCCATTGGTTGATATAGCTACACTGCTTGTGAATCCTTCTCCTTTTGAATTGAACATATGTTGCCTTGATGGCCAAATCATTATGGCTTCCAACAGTTATAGAGATGAGATTATCAAAGAGAAAGAGATTTTGAAAGCGAGATTTTCAGGTTTCAAATTTGAATCAATTTTAACTGATCAAACAGTTGTTGAAAATAATACTTGTTTCAAGACGGTAATTAAGACCAACATTGGGTCAAATAAGGTTGTTTTCAGTGCTGAAGTTGATACCTGCTTGAAACCAAGTGAGTTAGTTTTGCCAAATTATGTGGAGTTGAAAAGTGCTTATAAATTTGACAATACACCGAGATATCAAAGGAAAATGTTCACTTATTTATTACAATGCTTAGTATCAGGAACTGAACATTTGATAATTGGGATACGAGATAAAGATTTTTTCTTGAAAGAGTTGAAAAAATTTGATTTAGTCAGTTTGAAAAGGAAACAACAATATGCAAACGGCAAGCTTGAAATTGATCTGGCTTGGAAATGGCTTGAATCCATATTAGATTCTATTCGTGAGACAACAAATATGGATGAAACAAAAGCTTGGAAATTGATCTTGACTAAGAAAAGCAAAGAGTTAAAATTGATACAATTTGAAGATCCAAAGGTAGTGACAGAGATAAGGAAATCTACCATTGGTGATGATTTTGAAAATTATAGGAAAACATTGACAAAAATGTAGATATATTCAAAATAATACCACTTCTAATAAGACGATGTTAGGCTTAAGTTATATCATTCGATAGAGAGCAGTCCAAAGAATCTTGCCAATAGATCAGATTCCTTTTAATTGACATATCCAAAGAGATAATCACAAATCTGCCATTTTGCCAATTTTTCCTTACTTTGGGTACCCGTGTCAATAAGAATTGTGTCGATTGTGAACGACTTTTAGAAAATCGACCAAATTAGGTAGTTACCTGATAAGGAAATGGACGGAAATATTGTGCATGTAACCGAATTTTTCCATTTCGTAGCGATGTAATGATGAATTTGTACTTGATGGATGGAGCCCAGGACATCTAGTACGTGGTGAGTTCATGAAAATGAACGAAGTTTCAGAAATATCAAACTTTGGTGCTCGATAATTGACGTTGAAATTGTCAATTTTTGATTTTTAGTTTACATAAATGTCCCGATAGATTTTCCCTCATCCAAAATTGTAAGTAAGAGTCTAGAAATTATAGAAGAACTCAAGAGGGTTTAGTTGCTTGTTCCTTGGTGAGTAGTGATTGCAATAACTTTTTAGGTTTTTATGATGTTAAGATAAATTATGTCTAGTAGATGTTTTTTCCCAATTGTTAAAGTGATCATTTCAAGTGGGTAGAGACAACTCAGTGAAATCTATTGGGATTTCATTGGCCATTTTCAATCTCTAGATGTATATATATGAATCAACTTTTTCTTATAAAATTAAAAATTAAAAATGATTGTGTTCTTTCTTTCTTTCTTCAAATTCAAACCAGAAAACAAAAAATTAAATTTCAAAGAAAAAGGCAAACAGAAAAGAAAGATTAACAAGAATTGAATTGATCTTTTTTTAAAACTGAATTCAACTTCAAGTATCAGGTACCCAAGTGGTTTCATAAGCTGAACAAGTCCTATGGACTTTATTTTTACCTAGAAAAACATGTAGATTAAGTTTTAGGAAATTTTTGAAATTCTAGTCTTTGCTGTAACTAAGATGTTCCAAGAAACAGCTTTGTTCCTCAAACAAATATTCCAGCTTCTAGTAAGTGGTGACCACTGATATGTTTTATAAATGTTTTGGATTTGTATCTTATGCAAGGGGTACAGAATTTCTTATGCACCCGTTAAAAATTTACTCTATACTTTTTTTTCTTAAATCATCCATAGCTAGTAGTGTGAGTTATAAGAGGGAAAGGATGGATAAAGGCTTGAAGCCTAAAGCTGTATATCGAAGATCAATGATTTACTGAAATGATTATATGATAAATTATAAATTACATACAAGAATAAATACTCCTAAACACCCAATTTATCTCCTTAGAAATAAACTTCATAAAATTTATGTAAATTTGCATTACATTGATACCCACAACATTTTCTTAAATTTAAAATTGGTTCATTATTATCATAAATTTCGAAAAATTCATCATCTTTTTCACCTACCAAGATTTTTTTTTTTTTCAATTTGTTCTTATTATTCAGTTTACTAAATGATCTAATACATCTTCCACAATAAAGATGTCCACAATTTTTACTGAAAAAAATTTTTTTAGAGTTCAAGATATCTGATTCGTCAAATTTATCAAAATATTCAAATGGTGCTGGGCTTTTTTTCAACTTGATCAATTCAATAAGACTCTTCTTGGATTTGGAATGGTTATCTGGAACTCCTTCGCCTAATTCAACACCGCATTGAATACAACTTGGTTGCTTATCTTCTTTCACGGAATTGAAATAATTATGTTGTTGTTGTGAAGGTGTACAGCTGTTCGACAATAATTTTTTCTTAAAACTTTCAGAAAATTTCATTCTCTTCGATACACGAGCTTCATTTTCCAGATTTTCTAATTGTTGTATTCTATTGATCCAAAATTCTGTCTCGCGTTCTTCCAGATCTGCACCGGCACCTGGTTGATAATCGTCATCAGTTTCACTATCATCTCTGAAAATCAAATTGTTCATGTTTCCAGGAAATAAGAAATTTCCCAATCCTAGACTCAAATCTCTCGGTAGCATACCCCATATCCTCTGATTTATTTGAGAATTATTATTATTATTTTCACGATAAAATCTATTTCTAATTTCCAGAGCACGTCTCCTTTCATTCATCCTCCGTTGTTGATAACTTCTTTCCATCTCCCCCGGTGTTCGTATTCTTGTCAGCAGTGCTGTAGCAGACCGAGTATTTGGGAAAGATCGTTGTGGTCTCAGGTGTAATCTCCCTATGGGGAAAGTTCTTCCCGGTGCATGTAACACATGTTCCTGCTCTTGCAGTGGAGGTTGAGGTGGTGGTGGCAAGGGACTCAGATTTCTGACTTCCACTATTTCAACATCATCTTCATCTGAAGATGGAAGTTCATCAACATTTATCACTTGATGTGGCCGATGCAAACGTCTTCTCCGTCTCATCAAACTTGAATTCTGTTGATTTTGCACCGGTAGTATCTCTTCAGAGATGATTTCTATATCGTCATTAGTACTATCGGCCATAATCTAATAATATCAAAAGTGGCAATAGATTATTTCACAACATATGTCTTTATATTTACAACTTTTTTTTTTTTTTTTTTTTGCTTTTTTTTTTTTTTTCCTCAGCTTATAGATATAGATTACTTGATAATTATGTACTTAAAATGATATTTTATTTCACTTCCTAAACACAGAAGCAAACCTATATAACCCAATTGATGGATAAAAAAATTGATAAGATAGATAGATAAATGTTTTTAAAAAAAATATAGGGGAGGGAAAGGGGAAGGGAAAAAAAACCAAACACTGATAGGAAAAGCAAAAACTGAAAACAATATGATACAACAAAGGTTTAAAAAGAAGAAGAAGAAGAAAGAGGTTTCCCCTTATTCCGATTATTCATCATCATTATAATCCACTTCTCATGTAACGACCAATGACTATACAATGGTCTCTTTCATAAGGTTCTAATGTCAATTGTTCTAAAGGTTTAATTCTTTCTTCTCTTAATTTTTGAACTTCTCTTGCGAAAACGGTTTCAGCATCGACAGTTGAGTCGATACAGTTAGCTTTAATTGAGATGACAACACCACCTTGATCTTTCAAGAACAAATGTGAGTTCAATGCAATAATTCTAGCTTGATCTGGTTGAGCAACATCGGCAAAGACAGCATCAACCATACCGATTAACATTCTATATTTCTGTGGGTGTCTAGCATCTTCGATGATTGGGATAACATTTGGTCTCTTCTTGGCCATACCGATCAATTCTCTACCTGGTCTGTGGGAAAATTCAACAGCATAGACTAAACCTTCTGGACCAACAACATCGGCAACATGTGAGACTGAGGTACCTGAGGCAGCACCCAAATATAAGACTTTCTTACCAGGAGCAATGAATAATTCATCTAAACCACCCATAATACCGGCAGCCAATTTGGATCTGAAAGGATTCCAAACTCTGTATTCAATCTTAGTAGCTGGAGTAGATTCATCTTTTGATGGTTCTTCAACAGAGATTCTCTTTTCACCGTAAACTGATTCTCCTGGGGCAATGTTTCTTGTAACTAATAAATCTTCTTTACCACGGGCAATGAAAACACCAGCATGTCTATGTGGTTCAATGACAACTTTAGCACCACCACGAGCACCACCTCTGGCACCACCACGGCCACCTCTAGCACCACCACGAGGACCACCACGGGCACCACCTCTTGGACCACCTCTGGCACCACCGAATCCACCACGGGCACCTCCACGACCACCGCCGAATCCACCTCTGGCACCACCACGGCCACCGCCAAATCCACCACGGGATCCACCACGGCCACCACCGAATCCACCTCTTGAGCCACCTCTTGAACCACCTCTTGGAGCACCGAAAGCCATTATTGTATTTATTTAATTAAAGTTTATATGAAAGATGCTATTAAAAGGGAAAAAAATTATCTGTATCTCTGTATGACAGGAGTTTGGGAAAGCAATTTCTTTAGTTAATTGGTAAAATCAAAGATTGCTAAACAGATAAAATATATGCTAATAAAATAACAAGAAGGTAATAGTAATATGATCTCTTCCTCTTCTTTAGTTCTTTTTTTTTTTTTTATTTTTTTTTTTCTTACAAAAAAATTTTTCACACAGAAAAAAAAGAAAAAAAAAAATTTTTTTTTTTTCTGATTGGAAGAGTAGTGCATTTATATGACAAATAGTATGAAAATAGTAATTACTATATCAGGAAGTTATATATAATGTTATCTTAAACAGCCCCTGATTGTGTCTGTGTGTTTTTTTTTTTTTATCAGTTATATTTTTTCTTTATTTTGTTGTTGATATATTGATTTGTTTGCTCAGGAATGTCTTCGTTGAATAAGAGATATCTAGAATGTCTTTCTAAATATCCTTTATTGACTAAAGCTGTTACAGCTTCCATGTTAGCTATGTTGAATGAACAAATAGCATCTATAATATCAAAAGATTTAAATTATTATCATCCATTCATACCTTTAAATAATAAGATACTTTTAATGGCCATATATGGTGGATTTATCAATGCTCCAATATCACATTATTGTTATAAGCTTCTCAATATTATCGTTAAACCAGTTGGTTTCAAGAAAAAATTGGCTCAATTATTATTACAACTTATCACTATTGCTCCATTATTATCAACTGTGATGATCAGTTATATCACATTGATCAACAATTTATCATCACCAAGAAAAGAGAAATGGTCAAAGATTAAAGAATCAGTTAGATTAAATTTACTTAAGATCTTGAAAACAAGTTGGCTGTTAAATATAGCTAATTTAGTAGTTGCTCAAAATTTCATTAAACAAGAATTATGGGTTGTTTTTTTCAATTTCAATTTCTTTCTCTTAGGAACATATCAAAATACAATCTTGAAATTGAAATTGAAAAAAACCAAGAAAGAAGAGTAAATAGTTGTATATTTTGTAGGATCTCTGAATGAAATTTTACTGTCCAAAATCGCGTTTTTTTTTTTTTACACACAAACAAAAAAAAAAAAAAAAATTGAGTAATATTACAAAAAAAAGGAGAGATCAGGTACACAAAACAAAGGAGAGATATATACACAACAAAGATATAATGATGAAGTTGAAGACTCCTACAGAGCTACCCATATCCAAGATGAGAACTTCTTCTAATACTTCGTCATCTTCCAACTCAGTCATAGTATCACCTACAACTTCATCAAGTACAGCATCGAATCCCTTTCAATTAAACAGATTGACTACATTGGAATCTAAAATATATAAACAACATGAATATGATGAAGAAGATGAGGAAGAAGAAGAGCATTCTAATTTTCTTGATATGAACGATGATGAAGGGGATATTGAAAGATTATTGGATAATTTACCTCCTTCTCCTCCTTCTTCACCTCCAAGGGAATTATTGCCCGATAGATTATATGCCATATACGATTTTGAAGGACCTGATCCAAATCATTTAACTTTGAAAAGAAACGATCCTGTTGAATTATTGAATGACGAAGATAATTACTGGTGGTTATGTAAAAAATTAATACATGATTTTGAAATTGGATTTGTCCCACTGGAATTCTTGGAAAATTATGATGAAAGATTGGCAAGGTTGAATTGTTGGAAAAATGAGCAACATGAGAAAACTAGCAAGCAAGATTTGTTGAGCATAATGAACCATGATGAATTGATCTCTATTAATGGAGACAAATTAATCGATTTTAATAAGATCGATCATAATAATACAAAGAGACCACAAAAAGTTGCATTTAATATTAAGGAAGAACAATCGAGATCTGAGATCTTATCTGAAATATACTCAGATTACACTCCTTTAGTCATAAACAAGAATCCATATCTTTCAAAACAAAATTTCCTTGTGAAAAGTCTTGATGAATATAATGAAATATTACCTCCTCAAGCACCAGGTTTCCAACAGCATAATCAACAGCAGCAGCAGCATATTTTCAAAGAAGACTCAATAGGAAGTTTCAGCTCAGATACTGACACGAGTCCAATTTTGAATCAAACACCAAAATACATAAATCATAGAGAATCGAATTTAAATAACTCCATACAACTACTAGACGAATATATCAATCAACAAAGTCTGATTGTTGTGGAAGAAGATAACGAAGAAACTTTAAGAGATGAAGACGAGAGTTTAACAAACAGCACAAGCAATAGTAGTAACAACTCCTTATTACTACAAGGTGATAATCGTCATACCACCACAACACCTTTGACAAGTGAAAGTTATTTAAACAATGATGAAAGTTTCTTATTAAAGACAACTAAACAAAAATATCATCCTTTTGTGCATGAGTTATTCGATGACTTGATTAGAGAAATAGAGCTATTAAGTGAGGTGTTACAATCTCAATTGTCATAAATATATAAATACATATATCTTTCATATATTAACACAACTCTTTCATGTAAAGAACAAAATAAAAAAATTTTCTATTTGAAGCAGGAAAAAAAAAAATTTTTTTTTTTGTTTTAAAGTTTTCAATTCCAAGCTTATACAACAAGGAGTTGGATGCAAAATATTGAATAAGTGATTCAGCATGTCATCTGCTTGGACCCCGAACGAAGAGCTGGTATCTCAGTTGACTCATATTTTACAAGGTACCTTATCTCTGAATCATGAGGAGAGATCTCAAGCTCAGCAGGCATTGGAATTAGCAAAACAACAAGCTGATTTGAATAATTATTTGTTATACATCTTGTGTGAATCTAATTGTAAACCTGAAATTAGAGCCAGTGGTGGATTGTTTTTGAAAAATAATTTAAACAAGAAAAATCTTATAGATCCAATATTATTGAAAGGTATCTTAAAAGGTGTTGTTGATGATAATTTATTAGTGAGAAATATCACAGGGAATGTCATTACATCTATTTTCAGTCTTGTTGGTTTCGAGAATTGGCCAGATTTACTTCCACAGTTGCTTGAGTTGAGTTTTCAAGGACAAGAAGGTGCCATGAGTGCTTTAACCAAGATTTGTGAAGATTCTGCTTACAAGTTGGAACAAAATACTACTGCTAACCCTGTACTGTTTCTTATACCGAAATTAATCCAGTTATTGGATTCTAACCTGGCCAGAATCAAATCACAAGCCATCTTATGCATAAACCAATTCTTCAAGATAATGTCTCAAAATTTGTTAGTCAATTTGGATTTCTTTATGGAAAAATTGTTTCTGTTGTGTAATGATAGTGATGCCCAAGTTCGTAAGAATTTATGTTCTTCATTCTCATTGATCTTAGAAACGAGGCCAGATAAGATTTTGCCACACTTGGATGGTGTCATCAATTATTGTATACATGCTATTAATGATGATGCCAATGAAGATGTATCTTTAGAACTGTGTGAATTCTTATTAAGTTTATCAAGTTCTGATATCGACAAAAAAATATTTACACCAAAATTACCAATGATCTTAGAGACTTTACTTAATAAGATGATTTATTCAGAAGTGGAGATCTTCATGATTGAAGAAATGGATCTGAAAGATGTTGGTCAAGAGGATAACGATAATGATATTAAACCAACTATAGTGAAATCAAATACTCATACACTGTCAACAAAGACAGGGAAACCTTCAGAAGATGATGATGATGAAGATGAAACTGATGATGAAGATGAAGATGGGGATTTGTCAGAATGGAATATAAGGAAATGTTCAGCTGCTACATTAGACGTCTTTGCCTCGATAATACCTGAAGACATCATTGCTATTGTCTTACCTTTATTGAAACCAAGGATCACAAGTGAATTTTGGCCACATCGTGAACTGGCTATCTTAGCATTTGGTGCTATTCTGGAAGGATGTTTGGAATTGAGTCGTGATAGTTTACCTGAATTGATCCCATTCTTATGTGATCGTTTGCAAGACAAGGAACCAAGAGTTAGACAAATAACTTGTTGGACTTTGGGAAGATATTCAAGTTGGATTTGCTCACAACTGTATCAAGGTGGTGAATATAGAAATTATTTTGAAATCACTTTCCAAAATTTGATGAATTGTGCATTAGACTCTAAGAAAATTGTTCAAGAACTGGCATGTTCTTCAATTGCTAATTTTATTGAAAATTCTGAATTTGAATTGATCTCTAACTTGGTTGAACCGATTTTGAAATTTTTCAACACATGTTTTGATAAATATAAGAGGAAAAATTTGATCATCTTGTATGATTCAATTCAAACATTTGTTGAAAAAATTGGTGACACATTGGCAACAAGACAAGAATATATTAATTTATTATTACCACCTTTGATTAATAAATGGCAAAATTTACAAGATAATGATAAAGATTTATGGCCATTATTAGAATGTATGTCATCTGTGGCACTGTCATTGGGTGAATCATTTGCACCATTTGCCGTTGATGTTTATGCAAGAGCCGTCAAGATCTTATCAGATTGTATCGAACAAGATAAATTATTTCAAGTACAACCTTCAAATATCGAAAGTCCTGAAAAGGATTTCATGGTGACTTCATTGGATTTAATAGATGGTTTAGTTCAAGGTTTAAAACAACATGTACTGGAATTGATTTTGCAACATGATCAAAATTCGAAATTCTCATTAATGCAATTATTACTTTCATGTTTTGAAGATCCAGTTGATGATGTGAGACAATCTTCATTTGCCTTGTTGGGTGATTTATCAATTTTCACACTGAACGAAGTTGTTAAACCATATTTACATTTGATCATAATAACTATTGGTAATGAAATTAATAATAGAAATTTTAATAGCTCAGCAGTGGTTAATAATGCTGTGTGGGCTTTAGGTGAATTATCCTTGAGATTATCACATGAAGATTTGAAACCATATTTAACAAATTTGATACTGGTATTATTACCATTATTAAATTCTACAGATGTTCAAAGTACAGTATTGGAAAATGCAGCAATTACCATTGGAAGAATTCTGGTATCTTCACCTTTAGAAATAAATCAATACGTTGAAGAATTCTTATTAATTTGGTCAGCACATATGAAATTCTTAGAAGAAAATGAAGAAAAAGAAACATCATTTAATGGTATTTGTAAATCATTACTTGTCAAACCAATTGATTTTAAACAAGTGAATTTGAAAAGATCATTTGGCAAATTCATCGAATGTATCGGTTATTATGAATATCCAAGTGACGAATTATTCCAATCTTTCCATCATTTATTACAAAGTTATCTGAATTTATTAGGTGTCGAAGAATTTAATAATGTCTTGGTACATGTTGATGAAGGTGCAAGACAAGTGTTGAAATTAAATTATAATATCTGATCTATATAGAACATAAAAATATCAGCTATATTTGATATACATTTTAGTAAGATTTTTTTTCTAAAATTGGATCTTGAGAACTCAATTCTTCATGTTTTTCCACAGTTAAAACTTCATTACTTTGCCTAAACATTCTAGATTATAACATCATTAAAGATATTTCATAGATATTCAAGAATAGCTTCAAATGACGGATTCTGCCATTTTGCACTTTTTTGGCTACTATGACCCGTGTCAATAATAATTGGATGATAATGCACGACTTTTTTTCAAAAATTACCAAATACGGTAATTTCCTTTTCAAGTAGCTGGCCAAATAAGGTAATTATGGATATTCCTAATTCGGACACTTCCTAATCGAGATGCATAATGCTTTACAAATGGGGATATTACTGTTTTGGGAATTTTAAATCCGTATATGTAGTGTATTTGGTATCAATTATTATTGACACGGGTCATAGTAGCCAAAAAATCTAAAATGGCAGATTTCATAATTGTGAGTTCTGTATGGAATTCAACAGTTCAAAAAGCTTAGTGAGGCATGAAGTCACTTTTTGCAGTTATTTCAGCATTAAAAGCGAGTCATTTGAAGTGATATTGCAAGAGTTATTGATGAAAATACTTTGAAAATCCAATTTACAGTGCACAGCCCTGGACTTCCTAAATCGTGTCTGCCATTTTGTGAACTTTTCTTCTACACTGGTACGTGTCAATAAAATTAGGGAGATGTACACGATAGTTTCCTAAAAGAGAAGAAGCTCCCCCGATTAGGAACACTGTGTGAAACGAATTAGGAAATCCACCTGTATTGGGGAATATATACAACTTAAATAGTTCTCAGTTCTAAGATTAATTTACCTAATGGTAAATCACTGCAACCTTTACCTAAAGCATAGACTGAATTACCTCTCACTATGGTTTCAACAACACGACCATTCAATTCTCTTCCATCATATGCAGTAAATTTATTTTTGAAAAAAGTCTTATCGTTTTGTATGGTGAAAATCATATTTGGATCAAAAATTGCAAAATCTGCATCAAAACCAGGTTTAATAAAACCTTTTGAATGTTGTAAACCAACTTGAACGGAAGTGTTTTCACAACACCATCTCACTATATCTATGATTGTTACTTGTTGTTCTTTTGATGCCGTGTATAAGAGTGATAATCCAAATCCTATTGAAGATATACCCCCCCATGCTTCAAAAAAATCACCTGAATTGAAACTTTTCAATTCTGGAATACATGGAGAATGATCACTTACCACGGTACTTATGATATTCTCTCTTAGCAGTTGCCATAATAAATTCTTGTTTTCTTCTGTTCTAATTGGTGGACAACATTTAAATTGAGTAGATCCATTGATAATTGATTCTGCATTCAACGTCAAATAATGGAAACATGTCTCAACACTGATTTGTAAACCTTTTTCAAGTGCTGCTCTTATCAATGGTATTGCCTCATGTGTTGCCAAATGTACAATATGTAATGGAACACTTGGCTCTTTTGTAGCACATCCAATAATTTCTCCAATAGCCGTGGTTTCAAAGACATCTGGTCTTGAAGCTAAGAATGAAGCATACAGTGTTGGATCAACTTCTCTTAAGAGTGCATTTCTATTAGCTGCCTCAAGCATTGGTGATCTTATCTCTTCATCTTCTTGTTCATGTGGATGATTGGCTAAATACAGGGCATGACCTAATTTTGGTTCCGCAGCACTCAAGACTGGAGAACGGGATAATGCAATCAGTTGCTCATCTGTTAATATCTTATGATCCATTGATCCAGCATGGTTGTGGGGTAATTTACAATTCAAATGATCTTCATGATGATGCTTAGAATTTTTCAATAATTCTGAAACTGGTCTTGGAGCACGTTGGATAAAAGATTGTGACATTCCTAAATTGATATCTTCAATATCATCATCATCTGTTTCAAGTGGAGGTGTTTGCTCTTGGATATTGTAATCATCAATGACTTCATCAATGTTGAAAGACAGTTTATTTGCAGAAATTAATTGTGGACCCATAGATACCCTTGGTTGCATCTCTGCATGAAACATTAGCACAGTCTTATTACCTTTCACTTGGGCCATTGCTCTATCAATATAAGAAGGATTTATCAGTGGGAACTCATCTACTCCAGAGTCTATGAGAAACCCTTTGAAACCACGAACACCTGCTTTTATCAATGGGACCAAATGGTCCAAATTATCAGGAATTAAGCCTCCCCAAAATCCAACATCACACCAAACTTGATTCTCTGCCAGATTCAACTTGATATGGAAATTTTCTATAGTTGTTGTTGGAGGAATAGCATTCAAAGGCATATCGATGATCGTTGTGACACCTCCTGAAATCAGGGCCTGGGTCCCTGTTGCGAAACCTTCCCATTCTGTACGTCCCGGTTCATTGAGATGAACATGACTATCAACTAAACCTGGTAAGATATAATAAGGTGACATGTCCCTATAATTAGTGACATTATATATCTTAGTCAATAAAGGGTCATCCTTGTCAAGAACTTTGTATACAATATTGACAATTTTCCCAGATATCGGTGAAAAAATAATAGTAGCAGGTTGTAATTTGTTATCTATGACCACATTATTAGACGATATTGCTCTCATTTCTTTGGTAATGACAAGATGAAGAGAAATTGCAAAAGTGATAAATTATCTATTTTAAATCAATCCCGGATGAGCTGTTTGGCTGTTCAATTTTTTTGTTTTTCGGTGCGTTCGTTATCTTTCCTGTTCGGAGATCTCCATCGGTTTGGCTTATGTAAGAAAGTTGAAAAGAAATTCCCACCGGTTTTCCTTTTGGGGGCTGTCTGGAGTTTCAGGAAGATTGGTTTCAAGAGCTAGTAGAACAGATTGAGTAACAAAGTCTTGGATCCAATAATTGCTTGGTACCCTGTGCATTTATGATTTACTAGCACTTTTTCTCCTTTTTGGGGGGCTCATTTTTGTCACTATAGGTTATGTTGGTTTCCAACTATAATGGTTATCCTTTTGTATATAAAAAAGCATTTGAAAGTTTTCCCCCTTTTTTTTGATGGAGCAAACATTAGACATGTCAGATATATTCCAGGTACCTGAGAGTAATTTTCATGAAGTTATTATAATTGGGAGTGGGCCATGTGCATTGGCAACACTGTCAAGATTATGTGAAAGGACCCCAGGTTCTACATTTTCTGAAGATGAACAACAAAGATTTTACTGGTTACGTAAACGTGGGAATAACGTGAACTTGATCAACAATAGAAGAAGGGAATTGGAAAACAGTTATTATAGGCCTGAAGATATAATGGTATTGGATCCACTGGGGGAGTGGTTATCACAGTGGAACAGCCAATTCAAATCCTGTCAGATCCCACATTTGAGATCCCCAATGTTTTTCCACCCAGATCCAGTGAATATTGATGGAATGATAACTTTTGCCCATGAACAAGGTAGATGGGATGAATTGAAAGAGATCCCTAATGTAGTTGGGAAAGAATTCTCTAAGCACCAATTGAAGAAATTACGTAATAAGAAACTCAAGAAAGATCAAGTCAGCAAGTACAAATCCATTAACCACGATGATAATGGGATAGTTAACATCAATTGGAGAGATTGGAAAGATTATTATAGACCTAGTACACCACTTTTCCGTGATTTCTGTCAAGAGATCATCAAGAGGTACAAACTTGAAAACTGTGTCACAAAGGGGAAATGTACCAAAATTGAGCACTGTTATATAAGTGTCATTGGCAAGGAAAATGAAATGGGACCCGGATTTGTTATTGAAACGGATACGGGAGATATATTTGGTTGTAAGAATTGTGTTGTTGCAGTGGGACATTCTGGTGAGATCAATTATCCAATAAATGATTTTGCAACTGAGTTCCCACATGGAAGTTGTCACACGACACATTTATTTAAGAAAGAAGTCATGTTGAGCCGCAAAATGAAAAATGTAGTTGTTGTTGGAGGTGGGTTAACTTCGGCACAGATATGTCATGTGCTTATTCAATCGAAAAAAGTTGATAAAGTTTTCTTGTTGATCAGATCAGAGTTGAAAATCAAGCATTTTGATTTCTTCTTGGACTGGGTCACCAAGTACAAAAATGTTAAGAAAAGTGCATTTTGGATGAAAGACACTGATGAAGAAAGATATGAGATGATCCAAGACGCAAGACAAGGTGGATCTGTGAATCCAGAGTATTATCAAATTTTGAAAAAATATGTCAAGCAAGGAGTCTTAGAGATCAAGCAACATACAGAAATTACAAACCAAGTTTATGACACCGGGAACTGGCAACTCGAGATAAACAACTCTGAACAATTACCACCAATTGAATACATCTATTTTGCCACCGGTATCAAGCTGAATTTGCCTCATCTCGATTTCTTAAACCCAATTATCGATCAACACCCGATAAAATTCATCAATCAATTGCCATGTCTCACGGATAATTTACAATGGAACCAAGAAATCCCATTATTCGTTATTGGCAAATACGCAAGTTTAAGAATTGGACCATCATCTGCGAATCTTGATGGTGCAAGGTTGGGTGCCGAAAGAATAGGTTGGTATTTACAAGATATGAAAACAAGAGGTAAGTTTAAACATGAGAAACAAAAACAAGATGTTCTTGATATTAGGTTACAATTAGCAAGTGGAGATTTAAATTGGTATAATTTATTATCGTGTGAAGTTTCAAGCTAGCTTTATAGTTCTAATTTACTTGTCTTGTATTTCCCCTGCCATGCATTTATCAATTTTTCAAAAGATTGAACTTGTTCCGAATTGAATTTGAAATATTTCCCCACTCTGGTTTCCAAATCTTGTTCTAATTCAGGTTCATCTTCATCTCTTAGCGTAACATGTTGATGTGCTTGGAAAATCTTATCATTACAATATTTGGTCTTGACCCATCCATTTTGCTTTTTATTACCTGTCTCAGGAGGTATAATGGCATGTGTGATCTTAATTGGAGAATGATACAACTTGGTCAATTCTTCTTCGTTTGTTGCATCTTTGAAATTTCCAGGTTTTTCATCATCTTTTGATAATATTTCATATTCATCACGTTTTATAACTTCATTACATTGATATAATCCATCACTGATCCAATATAGATCTTTTCTACCTATAAATTGACCAACTTGCTTAGACATAATAGTTGGTTGTTCGATATAATTCAAAAACAGTTGTCCAATGGCACCAGGTTGTATATCGTTGTGAGAAAAATCAGAATTATGCAAGAATTGACCTAACCAGAGTAATTCTTCATCATGGATATCTGATGTTAGCTTCAAATGAAGTGAAGTTAATAAGCCACCAAGCTTATGTGGTCTTGTCTTGTCAATGACAAATAATCTTGGATCTGATAATCTCGTAGAGATTTTCAAATTTAAATAATTGTTCAACGGGAATCTTGGTAATTGTGGAATTTCGGGGAAATTTGTGGTTTCCAATACTGACGGTGATATGATTTGAATAAGTTTTGAGAAATTTTCCAGTAATTCAACACCGGTAAGTCTTGTCTTGAACAAGAATAAACCTGTTTGTAAGAAATCCAGATTATCGAAAAGTTTTTCCAAATTTTGTACAGGTACAACATCAGAATTTAGCACTATAGCTTGTTCAAAAGAACTGAAAATTGTAGCCATTAATGTCAAAGACTCTTTATTTAATAAACGATATTCTAAAGTTAAGAGATCTCCAACATCAACAAACCAAATTTCTTGTTTATAACCTTTAACATTTTCACCATTTTCGTAGTTCAAGATATCACGAGACGTGGCAATCAATTTAGTCAATATCTCTTGATTCAATTTATAATGATAATTGTTATAGACAAACTGGATAGGTAATTGATTTTTCAACAATCTTAAGACTTTAACAAGCAGTGTTGCATAATTCATATCAGAATCACTATTGATGGGTATCACCAAACCTTTGCCATTATATTTGGATTGCATATTTGACCAAAAACAAGGTTTCTCTACCGAGTCATGTTGATCGATGGCAATTGATGAATCTTGGAAAAGTTGTATATGTGGGAATTTCTGTAATTTTGTGCCATCCCATCTCTCGAAAACCGGGTTTTCAAACGTGAACCATGGAAACAATTTAGATTCCAAATCCATACACTGGTCATGTGACAACGACGGGGATTCCACCAAATTACAATGATCGTGTAATCTTAAAGTTCCTATAGCATTGACATAATCCGAAGCTAAGACTTCATTCACCTCTATCTGCTTATTCACATTACTAGAGATATCATTTGAATTTATCTCTTTGATATCTTTATTTTCCAGTTTAAATTGAGACTTTATCTTATTATACTGTTTTTCAAAAAACAGGTGAGTTGACATCGTGTCTAAACCTGTCTCGTAATGATATTTTCTCAATTTGGTATCTATCAAGCTATCATTCCCATTTAATTGATTAAAACTATTAAAGTATAAATCACATTTCAGTCTAGAATGATCATTCAATATGGCATGCATTATTAGGTTATGATTATTATTCTTATGCTCAATAACACTGGTATCTATCAAAGACAATCCATTATTACTCCAATGAATTTCAAAAACATAATGATACAAATAATGTAAAAAAAACAATTGTAGTGAAGTTATGAATATTAATAGTATTAATTTATTACTTAATTTGAACATATTCAACATAAACTTCAATCTAATGAACAGATATGAAGAATATTGATTCCAAAGTACCATGATGAAATATATATATAGTCTCAATCAGGTACTATTATTGGCAAGGGACCAAATGTCTTAAGAAAACAAACAATCAAATTTTATTATTATTATTATTTTTTGTTTTTTTTTTTATGCTGTACATTTTTTTTTTTACACGTGTGAGGATTAAGAAGTTGTACAGCAGATCTTATCTTCTTTACATCTATCATCTATATCTATGATTCTTAACATATACATCTAGATATCTATATAACTAGAAAGTTAGATCTATATCTATACTCTTATATCATTTCTATCATATATGTAATCATGGTTAAAAAAGTCGTGTATAGTTGTACCAAAATACATTCTAATTGAAGAAAAAAAAAAAATAAGAGGAAGAAAAATTTGTATAGGGAGAAGGAGTTTTAAACAAGAGACTTCACTTTCAAGATACTGGATCCAAATATATTCAACAAAGCAGGAGGATCTGCGTTACTCAGTGAGTACCTGAACCTGATACTAGCTAATCGTCAACAGTATGAGTATGATGAAGAGCCTGATATAGAAGAAGATGAAGATTTTGTCATGGATATAGAGTTACCAAGAACAAAGGAGATTTCTAATGATATTGAAAATTATCTTACAAATTATTCATTGACTCATAACTATCACCGGGTTGATGTGTTTGCAAAACATGAGAGTCTTTATAAATTATCCAAGATACAATTATATATCAGTGAACAAGAAATTGATCTTGACCTGCCATGGGGTCAAAGATCCCAGATCGAGAAATTATATGCTACAATTGCCCTGTTATGTGACCAATATACACAGCCTTCTGCCACTGGGGAGACAAATGAATTTGTGCTATCATTGCATTTTATATCTAATATTGTCATTGCCTTAAATACAAGCGATTATTTCCAAATTTGCTTATTGTTAGCTAAGATCATCGAGAGGATCACAATATTATTGAATTGCTTTGATGAATTTCAAATACCCAGCATTGATGATATTAATAACGAAACTTTGCTACTGAATTTATCAACTTGGACTCCTCAAAAAATATTATACCAATCACAATTATCCACTGCATGTCATGATTTAAACTTGTTATATTCAATAGTATCAGTAAGTTTTTATACCATCGGTAACATCTATAAGAATTATCTTCACCAAGAAAACCCAGGTTTAAACCCTTTTTTATTTTTCTTACTCAAATATTGGAAAATTCAAACACATATCGTCATCTTAGGTTTAGAATTCGATAGAAATTGTGAAAATAATTTTTATGAATATGCTAGTCCACAGTACCCAGAGATAATAAGATACACAATAAGAGGCTCTCTGACTATACGAAATGTGCTAGCTATTATCTTAAATGATGATCACGATGTGAGATTTCATGACACAAAACATGAATCTTTCTTGAATTTCACCTCACCTTGGGGAAGAAAAGCCGGGAATGGTGCTTTGACCTGTGATATGAGGTTATACGTTTCATCAATGTTATCATTGGGCAACGACTTACTAGATGTCACGAGCTTGTTAATCAATTTAGAACCAGATGACAAATACGATGAGGACATTAATTATGTATTTGATTACGAATTAGATGAAGATGAAGCTGGTGAAGGTGATGAGAATGCAATCGATGTTTATCAGGATGAATCAGGTAAGATAATTGAGATCAATGATAAGAGAAATGTTGTTTATGATGTACATCCGGATTGTAAATGTGGATTTGATGAGTATCCAGTTGAAGAGGAAGAAGAAGCAGAGTATCTGGAAAATGATGATAGGATATTGTATAAATTTATAACAGAAGATGGAGGAGAAATAACGTATTATGAAAAAGATGGAGAAGTTTATAATTCCAAGACAAATGAGTTGATCAACCAAGATGAATTATTGATAAGGACAAATCCAATAATGAACAGATCTCATCAGCCAAAACTGATACGGAATAATGATGAGAATTTTATAGATGAAGAAGGTAATGACTGGAGAGATATTCCAAGAGGTGATAATGTCAATTACACAGATTTTTTCTTGAAAAAATTAGTGAATAAGAAAAATTTTTATCAAAGTTGGGATGAAGTTGAAAATGAGTTGAATAAATTGGGCAATGAGGTGATATCATTAAAAGATGGAGAAAAGTTGATCCTCACTATTTGTAAAGTGATCAAAGACGAAAATGGATTGAATTCAAATATTTCACCTGATCTGATTTATAAGAAAATATCATCCGATTATACTTTTGAAAAAATGGTTAATCTTAATGCTAAATTGAGCTTCCAAATAATAGATGAGATGATGATGTGCCATGGGTTCCGTAGAGTGTTAATATGGTTCTTAACTCATTTAGAATTATCACATTCATTGATCCAGTATATTCATGATCTTATCTTGGAACAAAGAGATCTTGTCTCAAGATGTGGCAAATTGACATTATCAAAAATTGAAAAAATGATGTTAATCCATGAATTCTTATCGAATTCCACGGTGTATTTATCTAGAGGAACAAGTTTACGTGGAGATACAGATGAATTTAAGACGGCTACTGCAACTAATTATAAATATATTGCAACACCTCAAGAATCCAAGAAATTGATCAAGATTATTTGCCAATTATTGAAATCGTTATTTGAAAAAGGCATCCTTGTTGCCAATGATAAAGAGTTTCGAAATGAATTACAAACGTTGTTATTACAATGGGTTTGTATAAGTGATGATGCTAAGGAAATTTACGACAAGTGTTAAATGTACATACAAAATCTATTAAAAACCTTCATTGTTGTAATGTATCATCTTTAAATTCATATTCTTCATCGTTGTTATTATTATTGCCGAAAAAACTTGTTCTCTTTTGATTCTTGTTGAAAGTTTTCTTAGTCTTGGCAATTGGGATATGTGAATTTTTACCATCGAATACAAAACCTGGGAAAAATGGAACAAATATAACACAAGCCAGTGAGATCATCACGGCATCCAATGCGATGAAATATTTCTCGTGCGTGATCAAATTACCACGCCATCCTTCAGCCAATTCACAAACTCTGTAAATACATCTGATATAAATGAGTATCACAGCAAAAGTTAACAGTAAATTGAACCATTTGAACAATTTGGTGCTACGTAAACCACGATATTCCGGATTGTACAAGTCATCGATTTTTTCACCTGATTGTTTGGCGTCTCTACCAGCACGGATATAAATCGAGTACAAGAAATCAAACCACAAGACCAAGAAGAGAGACATGGATAATACTTGTAAAGCTAAACCTGCAACAAAGACATGAGTTCCATTTGCAGTATCTTCATATTTTTGAACCAGTACCCCGGCCATACCACCACCGATTGCCTGAATGACAAGTGACACAACGTCACAGGTGATAAAGATATAAGAATAGATGATGGGAGCCCATCTTGAATAATGATCACCATAAATCTTGGATAATTTCAGTAATTGATAATAAACACCACCCATGGTGAAAACCGGAGCAATAGTCAAACAAATAAATTGTAACAAGAAAGGGTTGATAGCATCTAAATGGCTATGACTAATGACTCTACCGATGTATCCAAGTAATTCCAATACGGTGGCACAGATAAAGGCAATTGAAAACCACCATTGTTTGTAAAATAAACCATAAACGTTAAAGCAAATGAGTAAACCGAATACAATACACATCACCAAATTAAAAGCAAGGTTTGGAACCATACCACCATAGATACTATTTTCATTGATCAAAGTTTGTAATTGATCTTCTAATTGGATCAAATTAGTTGACAGTTGTGCAATAGCCGTTGAAGCCGTCAGTGTTGCTAATACAAGTTCTTCACTCTTGACCAGCAGAGAAGCCGACAGTTTCAACATCTCTTTTTGTAAAGAGATCACTGCGACTTTAGCCGTGGCAGTTTCCAAGACAGATGCAGCACTTTGATAAACTGAACTTAATGATGTGATTTGAGATCCAAGGGCCGAGGCCGATGATGCTGGAATAGATGTAACCATATCTTTGTTTCTTTCTCTTTCTTTTCTTTCACTTAACCTTAATAAAAGATAACTGATACTATCTGAATTAAAAAGATACGATATTGAATGAGAATTTGCAAAAAACTCTAGGCAACCTTGTCTTTAAATATACTTCCAATTTGAACCCAAAAAAAAAAAAAAAAAAAAACACAAGAAAAAAAAATAACAAGACCCCTAAAGAAAAAAAAAATTTTTAAGCTCACAAGGGCTCGTTTGCAGTACGAAGTGGAGATAATAAGTAATAATAACCCTTCAATACCCAGTCAATAAGGATCGGCTTATCTTTTGTTTCAATTTAGGTAAAGAAATTATAGAGCCTTACCATTTCGTTTCCCGTTTTTGACTTCTGTTTTGTAAGTATTTTTCTGCTTCATGCAAAATTTGGGGGCTAAACGGGGTTATTATTCCGGTTTACCAGATGTCAAATGTGCACGGTTTTTTTTCTGCTGCCTGCTAAAATAACGACAGCAAGGCTTATACAATTAGAACTTCCGATTCATGATGCTTGTTTTCAACTGCTTTCGAGGCTGAGGTTGCAAGATAAGGGTATATATGATGATTTTTTTTTTTGAACCCCCCAATCAATATCCACCAGAGTTAAAATCAAGTGTTACTTTTAAATCAAGGCTGAGTGTTAAATGAATGTGTATGTTTGTTCCCCAGTATAATCTATACTTCTATAAAGTGATGATAAAAAAAAAAGAAATGTCATCAGTAGGCAGATGGTTTTTCGAAATATTCCAAACTTCCAGTCTCGTCATCTTCTTGCTGTTGTTGTTCTTCCTCTTCAGGTAAATCTAATTTCTTTTTCTTACCTAAAGTCTTAACAGGAATTGAAGTCTTTCTACCATCGAACATGAAACCTGGACAAAATGGTACAAAGATAAGAGTGGCCAGTGAAACCATCACACCGTCCAATGCAATGAAATAAGATTCGTGGCTGATCAAGAATCCGGTCCAGCCTTCAGCCAATTCACAGACTCTATAAACACATCTTGCATAAATTAACAGAACTGCACAAGTGATCAGTAAATTGAAATACTTGAAACCTTTGATATTTCTAATATGCGCAAATTCCGGATTATATAATTCATCAAGCTGCCTATCTGTGAGTTTTGCATCTTTTCTTGCTTTAATATAAATCTTGTATAAGAAATCGAACCATAAGGCTGCGAAAATTGACATCGACAACACTTGTAAAGCTAACCCACCAACAAAGATATGTGTACCATCATCGGTACTTTCATTTTGCAGGACCAGTATTCCGGCCATACCACCACCTGCAGCTTGAATGATTAACGACACCACGTCACAAGTGATGAAAATATATGAATACAGTAAAGGCTTTAATCTTGAATAATGTTCACCATAAATTTTGGATAATTTCAGTAATTGATAATATATACCGGCCATTGTGAAAACTGGTGCAATAGTTAAACAAATAAATTGTAATAAGAATGGATCCATTGCTTCAACATCATAATGAGATAAGGTTCTACCAACATAACCTAAGACTTCTAAAGCTGTTGCAAATACAAATGATGTTGTGAACCACCATTGTTTATACCAATAACTACCAAGATTGAAAAGTAATAATACTGCAAATATAATACCCATTGAAAGATTATAAGCGAGATTTGGTCTTTCACCATTATAAAACCCGTTGGCTAATTGCACAGAATTAAGATTTGTCTTATCCAGATAATATGCAACTGTGGCACTTGCCAAAGTTTGAGAATTTGTCAGTGTTGCCAATACCAATTCATCACTTTTCAACAGTAAAGTCAGTGAAACTAACATGATTTGTTTTGATAAACTTTTCAATTCTGTTGTTGCAGTAGCAGTTTGGAAAGCCAGTTCCGCCGAAGATAATACAGATTGTAAACTTGTGACATGGGAACCTAAACTTGGAATAGCAGTACTCGCAATGGAGTATGCTGCAGTAGTTGTGGTACTGATAACAGATGAGTTCATTTTTTGTTTTTGCGGTTATTAAAGAATTTACTAGAAGTGGGAAAGCGGTATATATATGTATCTAAAAGAGGAAGATTATTGGCTATGCAGTTGTCTCAAAACAGAGTGTTGATTCAGTGCATTGAATCTAGAATTAAGGGTAATAACCCATTGATAGATCCTGCAAAGAGAAGAGAGATTTGATGCGAAATTAAAGTTAGCAGAGAACAAAAAAAAAAAATTTTAAGCTTAAAAAGAGAAAAGCGAGAGAACAATTTTTGCATATTAATTCACGTTTTCGCTTTATATCATTTAGAAATTTATAAGAGATAATCCGAAAGAAGGCACAGACGTTTTATAATTAGAAGTTGAAGGGTTCAAATTAAAGAATGAGATTTAAAGAGGCTCTGTGAGGTATGGAGTTAATGACTATTCTAGATCCACTGTTGATCATTTATCAGATCGAATCAAGGGTATTTTCTCTTCTCTCTTCTCTTTCCTGATTCTCAAATCCCTTCTCTTCTCTCTTCCTAGACTCTTCTCTTAATCCAACTATTTTTTAATCCAATAAAATATAGTTCTCGTTCAAACAGTCGTGTAATTACTTATCAATTATTTACTTTGAACCGATATTTATCTGCCCCACAGTATTTGACTAGTTCAATGGTGTAAACAAGAGACGTTCTTTCGATAGATATAGAGATAGTCTTGCAATATAGAGATAGTCTGGCGATGGATAGTCTTTAGACCTAGTCTTTAGACCTAGTATATCATATACACAATAAAATACTGTGGTTCAAAAAGTTAAACCGATAAGATCGATAAAATATATCGGTGATAGTGGATATGGTTTTCCAACATATATACAAACACAACGATCAATTACATAGGTAGCAGTGAATGAGGAGATAGAGATGGGACCCGGGAAGAAGTGTAGATACCAATTGATATAAAATACTCTAAATCCCACAATCTGTTTCTAACAAAAATCACAAAATAAAAAAAAAAAAAAATGACACGATTAAAAAGAAAAGATAAGGGAATTCTTTTTTTTTTTTTTTTTTGTTAAATATATAAAATTATTAATTTTGCCTTTGGAGTAATTAGATAAACATTACAATCATGATCAAATCAATAATAAGACCATCAATTAAATCTATCAGATTCTGCAGATTCTCTTCAACTATTCCAGAACCTGTATCAGTGGCATCCAATGAGGAGCAACCGGAACATCATCAATTACAAATAGATACAACGGAGAAATTACAACCACAACAACAAGAACAAATAGTGAATCAAGAAGAGATACCAAATGAGATTCCACGTGTGACACCACCAAAATATAATTTAAATTCGTTACCAAGAGTACCACCAACTACAAATATTAATCATAATACATTGTATAATGATTTATTGATGAATAATTATATGCCATTACTTTCACCTGTGAAGAAGAACCATTCAACACCAAGGAAGAAGAAGCCAAGTTCAGTATTGGATAATTTAGAGAATTTCAAGAAATTTAAGAAACAACAATTTGACAAGTCTAAATCGAATACATCATATTACAATACATATCTTAATAAGGAGAAATTACCATATAATTCAATTTTTTGTAATACAGCATTAAATACACAACAACATAATTTAGAAATTTTCAATTTACCTTTAAATTATTTAGAGAAATTGAAACCTTTTAAATTGATAAATAAGCCAGGTGAAGAATATTACAGAGATGATTTAATTGTATTAAGTAAAATTGAATTAGAACAAATCAATAAAGATAAGAAACATAAGCTGAATCAAAAACTGGCAAAGGAAGGTAAGATTTTGGATTTAGAAGAATTTTTTGGATTTAAATAGTTTTTATAGGGCATAAAATGACAAAGAAAAAAATTAAATTATAAATGTAATAAACAAAATGTCTAAGAGAATAATACAAGAGTATAAGAAGTATCAACAGGAGAAAGATCAATTATCGAGTAATGGGTTAATAGATCTTTATCCTGATGATGAATCATTAAATAAATGGAGAGCAATAATATCACCAAATTGTGAACAATTTCAAAATACAGTATGGATATTAGATATTTTAATTCCATCAAATTATCCATCACAACCTCCAAAGATCAAATTTCACAAGACAAATAAGAGACCAAATATCAAGATAACGGGGAAGAAATTGATTTATCAAATTGCACCACCACATGTGAATATAAATTTTGACACTGGCGAGATATGTTTAGATATATTAGATAAATCGTGGACACCACTGTGGTCGATAAGTTCTACATGTATTGCTATAATAATGTTATTAGGCGAAGGAGAACAATCAAGTCCATTAAATGTAGATATACTGAATTTAATGAGATTAGATAAATTGGCATGGAACGGGTTAATTCTGTATTATATAGGTAAATATGGAGTAAATTAAATTACATATACACACTTATTTCTTAGCTTTTGAAGCTTGATCTTTTAAAACTTTCTTGACAATTTTTTGTTCTTCAATTAAAAATGCTCTAACAACTCTTTCCTTAACACAGTTAGCACATCTTGAACCACCGTATGATCTTGAAACAGTCTTTTGTGTCTTTGAGATGTTGGCATATTCTCTTGGTCTTAATGAAGCAATACCTGGTAAAGCAATACCACAGTCACCACATTTTGGTCTAGTACCTTGTTTCTTGACATGTTGAGCTCTTAATGAACCACCTGGGGTCTTAACAACCTTGATTTGGTTGGATCTGGTGTTGTCTATAAATTGTTAGTACTCTCTCTATCTCTATATTTCTCTATCTCTATCTTTCAATATCTTTCTCTATATCTTGAATATTGAGTATATATTGAATATTGAATATATATTGATGTGAATATATATTGATGTGAATATAGAGTATATATATATTGATATGAATATGATATCTACATACATGGATTTCTTCTTCTGTAGGTAACTCTTTGAGCCATTTTGGAATGAATAATTAGATAATATGGTATACCTTTAAAATGAAAACTTTTCCTTTGTAATAAAAATTGAAAAGAAAATGAAAAAAAAAAAAAAAAAAAAAAAGCAGAGGAAAAAAAATTTGTGTCTTAATAATTGACACGGTAACAAATGGCAGAATATTGCCCTGTATGTGCCCTGTTCTTGCCCTTTATGAAAGGGGCATGCGCATAATTCTTAACCCTAACCCTAACTGTGGTCATGTGATCATTTTATAGTTACATTAATAAATAAAAGGAGTTTAGGATTGTACTATATAAGATTATTCAACGGCAATTGCTTCAACTTCAACTGGGACACCTAATGGTAATTCCTTAACAGCAACACATGATCTTGCAGGTTTATGGCTGGTGAAATATTTGACATAAGCTTCGTTAAATTCTTTAAATTGTGACATATCAGTTAAGAATACAGTAACTTTAACGATTTTTTCTAATGACGAGCCAGATTCTTTCAAGACATTAACGACATTTTTTAAACATTGTTCAGATTTATCGACAAATGAACCTTCAATTGGTTTATTTTCAGGTGTATATGGGATTTGTCCACTAACATAGATAAATCCGTTTGCCTTGATAGCATGTGAATAAGATGCAGCAGCTGGTGGTGCATTTTTGGCAATGATCTGTTAAAGTTAAAGTTAGTAATTGAGTTAGGAAATGGCACTCAATGTTTACATACTGGAGTTAAAGTTGATGACATTCTGATAAAATTTCTTGATATATTATTAGTTAATCTTGATGAAAACATTTTTTTTTTCTTTGTCTAGTTATATATATATATAATTACAATTAGATTCTTTTTTTTTTCTCTATTTTGGCCGGTGGATTTTTTTGATTCTGTTTTTTTGACTCCCTTCCGGATACTCTGTCATGCTATTATAACCCCTCTAATTCAAGGCATTTATTTAGACAAGGTTTACTCTAGACAAGATTTACTCTCTCAAATATCCAATATTGTATCTTTTTATCTTTGTTTTTTTTTTTTTTTAGCTTATCTATCGCATCTAAGTTTTTCCTTATCCGATATGAACTTGAATTGAGAAAAATCTATCCCCTTTTTTTCCAGAACTAGTGGATCTGTTATATTGAATAAAGTGTAATTTAAAACTATATAATAAGAATATTACAAGTGATATTAAAAGGGTTAGCATATATACAAGATTCATTTCTTTTCACCTTTAATAATCTCACCTGTCAAAGTTTGATTTTTCTCAAAATCCAGTTTCAATTTCTTTTGTAATTCAAAATCATTTAAATTTGCCTGTTGTTTCTTATTATATTCATTAACTCTCTTTGCATCTTTTATAGGTCCTTGTTTTAATGCCTGAATGTGTTAGTAAAAATTTTCCCATTCTTGTATCTCTTGAATATACATACATCTCTTTCCTGTTGTTGTAAATAAAAGACACCAGCAGTTGTGGCAGCAGTGAATAGTATTGAGAAACCTAGTGTAACTTTTGAAGCTGTTGACATTTGATCTGAATTAATTGTTGTCCGTTTATTAATGTGTTTTTTTTTTTCAATTGGTTAACAAAATTTGGGCCTTTTTCTTCCTGCATTTTGTTTTTTTTCTGGTTTTTTTTTTTTTGGGTTTTTTTTTTCTTTCTGCCTTTACAATGGATGAATAAATAATATCATAAATAATATTAAATAATTATTAATTCATATATATATATATATATATATCAAATGTATGTATTACTCTATGATTTATCATTTCATCATCATATGGTCCTTCATTATATTTTTTTTTTTTTTTTTTGTTTTTTTTTATGTGTGTGTTTTTTTCCTTTAATGTTTTTAATTTTTTTTTCTTCCGTTGTCTTTGAATATTAAATTATTAGCCATCATTTTTTGATAGAATTCGATAAATTACATTGATCATAGTACTAACCTTCAATTTCAGTCCATGAGATAAAGTAATTCATTTGACAGATAATATATATATGATAATGGAATCAAATTATCAACTACCTATTCAGCAACAACAACAACAACAACAAGAGCAAAAACAGCAGCAAAATGATTATTTCACACAATATGGCCAATCACAACAATCTTATAATTCTTCTAATCAAATAATAAATAATTTCCATAATCAACAAGGTTCTTTCAATTCTTCACCATCTAATTTTGCAAGTTACAGTCCAGGAGCAAATCCTCCTTCATTTCAAACAAGAAATTCATTATCCGATATTAAAACTGATATACCGGGAAGTTTTAACGATTCAAATATTCATAGAGCTAATAATGGACTGAGGACAAGTTTATTGACGAAAAATTTACAACTGCAACAACTGCAATTACAACAACAACAGCAGCAACAACTGCCAGAATATAATTCACCTTTTAATAGATCATCACCACAAAGTTTCAATAATAACAATTTATCAGCTTTTCAAATCCCCACAACGTCATCACAATTCAAAAATACATTAGGCAATAATTCGTATACACCATATCATAATACACCAAGTGTTGTAAGCAATTCATATTCATCATCGATACATAATTCTGTACAGCATTCTACAAATGGGTTTATCAATATGTCTAAACAACCTTCTGAAAATTCTTTCCCCTTTCAGCAACCTCATCCGGCACCTCCAATAACCACTACTGATGTATCAACGGATATTGCATTTGCTTCAGACTCTAAGACTGAAGAACTGCAACCACAATCTAGAGCAGGAGGAGGAATATTTGGATCTAAATCATCATTACTGTCATCATCATTATTATCACAAGAAGAACATTTGAATATTGCTGAGCATTCGACAAATGATCTATTATTGATGTTATCTGCATTATTACAAAAAATTATAGAACTGAATGATTTATTACATCCAGAACATTATTCTGAACAACAACAACAACAACAACAACAACAAGATACAAATAAATATACGGCAAATGTATTACTGTTCCATGGACGTAATGTGCCGGCAATAAGTCTTCATGCATATTTGAGTCGTATTTTAAAATATTGTCCCGTAACAAATGATGTATTTTTAAGTTTATTAGTATATTTTGATCGTATTGCCAAAAGAGCCAATGCCGGAGATTTAAATAATAATTCATTTTTCAAAAATCAAAGTGATGAAAATAAACAACAATTGTTTGTTATGGATTCATATAATATCCATAGATTAATTATAAGTGGTATCACAGTGCTGTCCAAATTTTTCAGTGATGTTTTTTATAAGAATTCTCGTTATGCAAAAGTTGGTGGATTACCATTAGAAGAATTGAACCATTTAGAATTACAATTTTTGTTATTATTAGATTTTAAATTGATGATTCAATTAGAAGAAATGGTCAAATATGGAGATTTATTAGTTAAATTTTGGAAAAGGGAACAATTGAAAACTGCACTGATACAACAACAACAACTGTATGATAATAATAACAATTATGAACACAGAGATTAAAATTCACTTTCTCTTAGGCTTATTTCATTTCTTAATGCTACGATGTTTTTTTTTTTTTTTTTTCTCAACTTAATATGCAAAAAAATAAATTTTCCATATACACCCTTTAACGTAATCTTCTTGCTTCTCTTTCACTCTCCATCAAACACAAGATGTCATTTTCTCTTACTGGACCTTTGACATTTCTTACTATAGTTCTTGATGAATCATCGATAAATTCAACACGCACTTGTGTAACACCTCCACGAGATCCGGTTCTACCTAATACTTTTATAACTTTAGCTAATGTGACTGGGGTTTTAGTGTCCTATATCTTTGAGTTAGTAAAATGGCCTTGCTACCTCTATATCCCATATGTACATACCATATTGTCTTTGATTGTATACTTTGTATGATTTTTAAAAAATTTTCTTTCTTTCAATTCAAAAGAAAAATGTGAAAAAAAAAAAAAAATTTTTGGTTTTGTTTTGTGTGAATTTACCCGGATTTTGATGGAGGGTAGGTAGTGCATAGATGGATTAATATTTATTGATATATATAGTTATATAGAATGATAGAGAGTCAAGAGGATGCTATTATAGAGTTATTCAGATATAGCCTTATAGATAGATATATAATAGATACCCCTATATAGATTGTATAAACCAAACTAATTTCAAATTTTTCACCCATCTGACTTTTTTAAATTTTTTGTGTTCTTTTTTTTCTTATAAAAAAATTTGAGTCATCTTGAATCTCCTTTCGAACAAGACAAGAGCAAAATGGATTTAGTTAACCACCTCACAGATAGATTGTTATTTGCAGTTCCTAAGAAAGGTAGATTATATGAGAAATGTATCACTTTATTGAAAGGCTCGGATATCCAGTTCAATAGATCTTCGAGATTGGATATTGCCTTATCGACAAATTTACCAATAGCTTTAATTTTTTTACCAGCTGCTGATATTCCAACTTTTGTCGGTGAAGGTAGATGTTCCGTTGGTATTACTGGTGTGGATCAAGTTAAAGAAAGTGATGTCGATGTCGAATTAGCAATGGATTTGTTGTTTGGTAAATGTAAATTACAAATTCAAGTTCCAGAAAATGGTGACATCACTTCGCCTGAACAATTGATCGGTAAGACAATAGTATCAAGTTTTGTCAATTTGTCAAGAGAATATTTCGAAAAATTGGAAAATGTCAAGCCTGGAGAACCTTTGAAAACCAAGATCAAATACGTTGGTGGTTCCGTTGAGGCCTCGTGTGCCTTGGGTGTTGCAGATGCCATTGTTGATTTAGTCGAGAGTGGAGAGACAATGAAGGCTGCTGGTTTAAAAGCCATCGAGACAGTATTAACAACTTCTGCCCATTTGATCGTCTCCAAGAATCCTTCACATCCGGATTTGGTCGATATAATAAAATCAAGAATTCAAGGTGTTATGGCAGCTCAAAAATACGTCTTGTGTAATTACAACGTTCCAAGATTGAATATCAAAGATGTATTACAAATAACGCCAGGAAGAAGAGCTGCTACAGTGAGTCCATTAGAAGATGATACATGGGTTGCAGTTAGTGCTATGGTTGAGAAAAAAGATATCGGTTCAGTAATGGATAAATTAAAACAAAACAATGCTAGTGATATCTTAGTGTTTGAAATCTCAAACTGCCGTGTTTAGGTTTATAGATTGATAGAGTTCTAATTGAAAGGCACAGTTAAAAAGTTTTTAGTAGAAAAAAAAAAAAAATTAAAAATAAAAAAGGATCAAATGGTTAAATAACATCAATACTATATGTCATCTCAAAATTCATCCAACGGACATATATTTGAAGATACTGTGAAAGAAAATTACAGTTCCATTGATCATAATATAGAAGGAGAAGGAAGAAATAAGAGAGTGCCTAGTTTGAATCATCTATTTGATGAGAATTTTAATAATTCATTAGACGTGGCAATTGAAAATATTAACCAAGACAATATTAATTCTATATTTGATTCAGCAAGTAACAAATACGAAGATAATATACCGTTGCATTCAATGTCACAAGATTATGAAGATGATATACATGATGACACTTCAATGTTATTAGATTCATCTTCTATAAATGATAAGATTCAGAGGAAGACAAGTATTTGGACTATATTCAAGAATTCATTGACCAGTATAACTACGTCTAATAATGATGTTAAGAATAAGAGAATTCAATTACCCGAATACGAAGAAGATGATAGCTTGGTAAATCAACGTATTATAAGATCCAAGATGGATGTATCCAAATTCCCTTCAAATGCCATATCGAATGCCAAATATAATCCATTCACTTTTCTACCAATTATTCTTTATGAACAATTCAAATTTTTTTTCAATTTATATTTCTTACTTGTGGCATTGTCACAAGCAATACCTGCTTTAAGAATAGGATATTTATCGTCATATATCGTTCCATTATCATTTGTCTTAGTAGTGACAATGTCAAAAGAGGCATTAGATGATATTCAAAGACGTAGAAGAGATAGTGAACAAAATAATGAAAAATATGAAGTGATTGGCGTTATGAATCCAGTGATGAGTAAAAATCTTAAAATAGGTGATTTGGTCAAAATTCATAAAGATACAAGAATCCCAGCAGATATGATCCTCTTGCAATCAAGTGAAAGTGAAAGTTTTATCAAGACTGATCAATTAGACGGTGAAACGGATTGGAAATTAAGATTAGCATCACCTTTGACTCAAAATTTGTCGCTTGATGACTTGAGCGAAGTTATCATCACTCTGAATCAACCTTCAAAATCAATTCATTCGTTCTTAGGTAAAATAACTTTTGCAGAACGTAGCTCTGCTTTAACTGTTGATAATACCCTTTGGGCAAATACTGTCTTAGCTTCTGGATCTCTGATTGGTTGTGTTATTTACACTGGAACAGATACAAGACAGGCAATGAACACCACGAAGTCAGGTGTCAAGACAGGATTATTGGAATTAGAAATAAATTCATTATCAAAGATACTATGTGTTTGTGTATTTGCCTTATCAATTGTCTTGGTTGCATGTCAAGGTTTCACCAATGATTGGTATGTCGATATAATGAGATTCTTAATCTTATTTTCTACGATAATCCCAGTGTCGTTAAGAGTCAATTTGGATCTTGGTAAATCGGTTTATGCTTATCAAATTGAACATGACAACACAATACCCGAGACAGTGGTGAGAACAAGTACCATCCCTGAAGATTTAGGTAGAATAGAATATTTGCTCAGTGATAAGACAGGTACCTTAACGCAAAATGACATGGAATTGAAAAAATTACATCTTGGAACCGTGTCATATGCGGGAGATACAATGGATTTGGTCACTGATTATATCTCATCTTCATCACAGAAGCATAAGAACACCACTAGAAAAGATTTGGGCAATAAAGTGAGAGATTTGGTCACGACATTGGCAATTTGTCATAATGTCACTCCAACTTTTGAAGATGGTGTATTGGAATACCAGGCCGCATCACCAGATGAAGTTGCTATAGTGAGATTCACCGAGAGTGTTGGTTTATCTTTATTTAAGAGAGATAGAACTAGTTTAACTTTAGTCCATAATGCTACACAAACTGCATTAAATTATGATATCTTGCAAGTTTTTCCTTTCAACTCTGATACAAAGAGAATGGGTATTATTGTGAAAGACAAGCAAAAAGACGAATTGTGGTTTTTGCAAAAAGGTGCGGACACTGTGATGTCACATATTGTTGAACATAATGACTGGTTAGAAGAAGAAACGGGTAATATGGCAAGAGAAGGCTTGAGAACATTAGTCATTGGAAGAAAAAAATTGACTGATAATTTGTATGAAAATTTCAAGATGAAATATCATGAAGCTTCGTTATCCATGAATGATAGAGATCAACAAATGGCTAAAGTGTTGGCACAATTTTTAGAAGTTGACTTGGAATTATTAGGTTTAACAGGTGTTGAAGATAAATTACAAAAAGATGTCAATTCTTCTATAGAGTTATTGAGAAATGCCGGTGTGAAGATTTGGATGTTAACTGGTGATAAAGTGGAAACTGCACGTTGTGTTTCCGTTAGTGCCAAATTAATTACGAGAGGGCAATATGTGCATACTGTGACAAAATTATCAAGAGCAGAAGGTGCATTACAAGCCATTGAATTCTTAAAGATAAATAAAGATGCCCTGTTATTAATAGATGGAGAATCTTTAGGTTTGTACTTAACTTTTTACAAACAAGAATTTTTCGAAATTGTTGTTCATTTACCTGCAGTAATTGCATGTCGTTGTTCACCACAACAAAAACTGGATGTTGCATTATTAATCCGTGAAGCAACAAAGAAAAGAGTTTGCTGTATTGGAGATGGTGGTAATGATGTTAGTATGATTCAATGTGCCGATGTCGGTGTTGGTATCGTTGGTAAAGAAGGTAAACAGGCATCGTTGGCTGCAGATTTCTCTATAACACAATTTTGCCATCTCACTAAATTGTTATTATGGCATGGAAGAAATTCTTACAAGAGAAGTGCCAAATTAGCACAATTTGTCATTCATAGAGGTTTAATCATTTCCGTGTGTCAAGCTGTTTATTCGATCTCATCGTTGTTTGAACCTTTGGCATTATACCAAGGTTGGTTGATGGTTGGGTATGCCACTTTGTATACGATGGCTCCGGTTTTCTCATTGGTATTTGATACAGATGTCAATGAAAATTTGGCTAATTTATACCCAGAATTATACCATGAATTAACCGAAGGTAAATCATTATCTTACAAGACTTTTTTCGTTTGGGTTTTCGTTTCGTTATACCAAGGTTTTATCATTCAAATATTATCACAGTATTTCACAGGTCTTGACCAAGAACAATTTACACAAATGGTTGCCATAAGTTTTTCTGCTTTAATCTTCAACGAATTGATAATGATCATTTTGGAAGTTAATACATGGACCAAGACAATGATCGCATCAGAGATTGTCACTTTAGGGATTTATTTAGGTTCAGTACCTTTATTAACTGAATATTTCGATTTGAAATATGTTTATTCGGTGAAATTTCTATGGCAAACTTTAGTCATCATTGCGTTATCATTATTCCCTGTTTGGGTAGCTAAATCTATTCACAGGAAATTGAATCCTCCAAATTACGCTAAAGTTCAACAATAAAAGTATATAAAGTCAATTTTTAAATTTAGGAAATGTCATTGGTTCGTAAACCAGATTGTACATCTTATCATCACCATTGAATCTATGGTATAACCCTGTAACATCCAAATAATTTTCATTCAATTTCTTAACATCATTACAACCTAATAACTTCATATCTCTTTCTAATTCAGTTTGCAACAACGAGACTAACCGATCACATCCTTTCTCTCCATAACTTGCCAACGCATATGCAAATGGTCTCCCCATGCCAACAGCTGTGGCTCCAAGACTTAGAGCCTTGATTATATCTGTACCTCTTCTTACCCCACCGTCGATGTAAATATCAAATTTGTTCTTGTCGTAATACGGTGCCAGTCTCAACTTGGGCATTGTCTCTGCCAATGTCTCCAATGGTGGCTTCGAATAATCTAGTTGTCTTCCTCCATGATTTGAGATGACACAACCACGGAACCCAAGTTCAGATGCTTTCAAGATATCTTCTGGAGTTTGAAGTCCCTTTATTAATACCGGTTTAGTCGACACTCGTTGAAACCTCAAGAGATCGTCCCATGTCAATGTCGGATAAGGAGTTGATGGATCTAAGACTTTGTTCAAGTCAGTACTCAGTTGTTGATGCGCTCTCATCTTGAGATCTTTCTCTCTATTACTCTTGGAATTTAAATCTGCATTGATGAAAATTGCCTTCACTGAGTCATATGAGCAGAGTCTTGCAATTGTCAGTTCAGCCTGTTCGAAATCTTTTGCAGTCTCGAAATGTAATTGGCACCACTGTGGTTGTCCCGGCTCAGTTTGCAGCGAGATCTCGTCCATTGTCTTTGAACTTAAAATCGGAATCATTTGCATCATCCTGTATTTTTGAGCCACCCTGGTCACATTCAATTCCCCCTCTGGATCAGCCATTCCTTGTCCGGCAAATGCCGTGACATAAAGTGGTAATGACATGGTTTCATCACACATCGTCGTAGACAAATCAACTTCACTCGTATCTGTCAAGACTCTTGGCTTGAAAAACACTCTCTGGTAGGCATAATGATTATTCCTCAATGCCATCTCATCTTCAGATCCAGTGGCATAATACATGAATAAACTTCTTGGTAAAATCTGCTTACATACATATTCGAAATCACTAATACTGAAAATATGATTAAGTTCCGGTTTGTTCTTAATTCTTTCCAGTATTTGTAATTCTTCTTCAGTCATTTCTTGTAACTCATCTTCAAATACCCCATCCAGTTCACCAAGGCATTTCTCTCCAGGTAACATCTTCTCAATAACATCAATTGAATGCATCCTGCGAAAGAAATCAGTTGCATCTTTCCCAGCATATTTCAATATGATATTAGCACCTCCTGGATGTGACATTGCAAACTCGGTCAAGTCGTAGACTTTGCCATGTATGACAACCCAAAGATCATCATTTGTATCATGTTTCACTATTTCTTCAATTGATATCTTTTTGAAATCTGTGAATGCGTTCTTAGTATCAAGTGAAATGGTCTCTGTTATCAGGAAATACGATACAATTGGAACTGTCACAAGTAAAGATCTTGAGACAGGACCAAGTTTCGAATGAAATTTATAGCTTGACAGTCTTCTGAATGCAGTCCTGAACATCTTGCTTCAATCAATTCACTGTCCCTGTAATTGGATATTCAATATATATATTTTATGCTTCCCCGATGTTTTTTTTTTTTTTTTGATCGTCTTATCTCAACGGCTCAATTGGTAACAGCCGACATTTTTTTTTTCGTCTTCGGAGGAGAATCTAGTGAAAAAAAAAAAAAAATTATGCATTTCCCTATACAGTGCTTACTCATTCAAAACGTCTTTTCTACCTTCAGCATACTCTTCTCTTTCTTGGTCAGCAAGAGCTTGTGCTATATTTTCTTCTTCATCAGTATCGTTGTCTTCTTCTTCATCATCACTACCATCTTTTGTGAAGTTATCGTGTGGTTTGACTTTACGTCTTTGGAAATCTTTGATATGTGCACTGTTCATCATCTTCGATAATTTTTCTAAACCAGCTGGAATAATACTCTGTCTTCTTGTCAGTGGACTTAAATGTGGAGTATCTGCCAAATCTGCCACTGTGGTTGATGTCTTACGTAATCTCAATCCGACTATTCTTTCTTCGTCATCTATCATTGAAGCCATTGGAGTGGAAACCTCTAATGGTTTAATTCTTTGCAAATAATCATCTATTTTCTTCTTGATCAAGAACTTGTTAACTGGGTAAGGTAATGGAGTATCTCTTGAAGCTCTGAATAGATGTACATTGGTACAATGTTCATTTTCCATTCTGAAGAAAATCCAAACAAATCTTCTTAGCAATTCCGCTAATGCTATACAAAAACTTGTCACAGCACTTTGTTGAATTTGCTTTGCGAAAAAAGCATAAAAAATCCATTGGAATCTCATGACAATATCAAAAATCATGGCAACGTAATAGTACCAAGATTTCTTGAAAATTAAATCATTTCTCAAAAATAAATTCTTTGATCCAGCTTGCATTAAGGACCAATCCATGAAAATATCCCAAATCGAGCTGTAAATTGAGTTTATTGCAGCAAATACAATAAATACAGCACGATGTTCCAAGGTTCTATCAATTCTGTAAACACTGAGTAATACGTAATAAATAGTTGAAATCGTATATTTCAAGCAATTGGCCAAATGTGGGAACCAATCCCCGGTGTCCAGATAACGTCTAATACATTGCATGAATCTCCAAATACTTGGTAACGTTGATAAGAATCCCATGAGTCTAGAAGAAGATGACCCGCATTTAGTATCACCTCCAGTTAATGTACCTTTCCAATTGGTTGCATATAGACATAGGAAAAAAGAGATATTACTTAACGAATAAGTTAATGAACAAAAAATATCCCCCAAGAAGAAGTCTCTGAATTCCACTGGATAAAACCCACTGAAAATTAATCTCCAAATCGAAGTTAAGATCCATTTTCTTGAATGGTAATAAAATACTTCAAAAGGGCATAACATCACTAATAACATGATTCCTGCGAAAAACCATGGCCAAAACCTTCCAGGGAACATTGTTGGCCAAAAATTCTCAAAACTAAACCAACCAAAAATTGCAATCAAGAACATTGAAAATGATGGAATCAATAAGAATTGCTTGAAATCAATTGAAGTTCGATTATCAAATTCAAAAATGAATTTATAATTGATCTTATATTTTGTCCAAATATAACAATTAACACCGAATAACAATGCCATCAACGTCACAAGGAAGAACCCTCCCCATATTTGTAACAAGAAACGACCTTCTGGGAGAATACCTCTAAGTGTATCGTGTAATCCTTTGTACAAACCTAGTATAAATAATGGAATTGCAATACCAATAAATAAACCAGATGTGAAAAAATCAAAATAAAAAGTCTTGACAACTTCGGTGGAACGTAATTTGGCAATGGCAACTTTCCTATTACCATTCTCAAAATTTGCTGAGTACAAGTCTTCAATTTTGGGGATTAACTCATCCAAGATTTCACTCTTGTTAAAATAACTTTGATCAACTTTCTCCATATATGAACTTAAAAGTGAAGATTTAGTTGTCTTGTCAAATTTTTTGATCATTTTCCTGAATGCTGTATGGTTTAACAATCTATAAGATTTTAATAACTCCAATGAACGATATAATTCAAGTAATGCGGTCTTCAATTGTCTTCTTGCAATGTAATATGGCACTTTGTAAGTCTCTTTTTTACTCTTTCTCGAATAATCTCTCTTATTAAATCTTTGGTCCTGTTCTCTTGTCCCATTACTGGATCCAACTTCTTCGTCGTCTTCGTCTTCATCTTCAGATGTTCTCAAATCTTCCAAAGCAGGTGGATGCTCATCTTCATCACTGTAATATCCTTCATCGTAGTACTCTTTTTGCTTTTCCTTCCCCAATAACCAATACAATGATGGTAAAGAAGGCAATTCAAATTTATTTAATTTAGAAAAATTGTTCTTGGTAGATAACCTTAACTGGTCAATTTCATCAACAATTCTATGAGATAACAGCTCATCTCCCTTCTTGCTCAATGGGTGTGTCTTTGCGTGATCTTTTGTCTTGGCCTCAGTGACTGCTTTCAACTTCAGCTTAATCAGTGCTCGCTGCTCTCTAAGTTGTAGTACTTGATTTTGTAATATTAAAAACCTTTCAACATCGTGTTGTTCCTTTTCCCTATAAAACAACTCAATTTTGAGCAACTCGTCATCTACCCATGAAATAAACTCATTCTTGGAGAACTCGGTGTAAGAAGATAACTCATGTACATTATCAGAAGATGGACCCATTGAACCTTTCAAATTCTTCACAAAGCTACCAAGCCTTGATTTTCTTCTACCCAAAGTATAATCATGCATTGAAGATCCCGTGTCACTATGATTTATCTGAGGTGTGGAGTTCATTGAACCCGTGGCAGTAGCATGTTGTTGAGGTGTAAGCAACGGTGTTCTATCATTTGTCTGTTGTTGTTGTTGCTGAGGTGGTGGACGATTTGGCATATGGTCTGATTTTCGGTCATTATACAATATCACAGGAGAGTTATGTAACAGTGGAGGAGGAAGTTGAAATGAAACCAACGAGGATCTTCTGTTATTAGATCTATTACCTCCACTCACGACACTCTCACCACCCAAAGGAGTATTAGCAATGACTTGTGTAGTGGTATCAACAGCATTCGGTGTACCCTCCTGTGTCTCCGTGGTATCTTTCAATCTTGTAATTGGAAATTTCCCCGTGCTATCGTTGTTATCATTGTTGTTATGCTTCAAAGCTGGGGTGTGATTAGCTGAGTTCTTCAATGATGATAAGAATGGAGAATTGTTGATTTTCTTCAACTTTTTCTTTCCCTGCTTGTAATCCAAGTACTGTGCCTTCCATTCCGGTACAGCATGTTCATTGAGATATTGAGCAAACTTCATGATTGCATCAACAAGTGCAAAATAGTCAATTTCTATCAAAATCAAGTGATAAATTCCATCAAAAAATAACAAAAAAAAAAATGCAAAAAAAAAAATATATATAAAAACAATCAGAAATGGGTAAAAAAGACATTGAACGTGGGCCATCACCCATTCTACGTATGAAGAGCTGCAGAGATAAGCTTTACTAAGAAGATAACCTTAATGATAGTGTTATTTTGAAAATACCTATAAATACATAGAATTGAACAAGCACAAGAAATATCTGTCATGAGAACGATCTTATCCAGTGTATCTTGACAATTAGAAGAAATAACGAAGAAGTTCTAAAACAGCACCACCACATACTAAGAAGAAAATGATATCTATATTTTAATGTTAGTCTTTGATTTCTCTCTCTCTCTTGTATATATTTTTCATACTTACATATCCATGTCTTGGAAATTGGTGCTTTCTCCAGTTTCTTGAATTGAGATTTTGGCTTACCCATTCTCTTTTCCAATTTCTTGTTGAATTTAGCATTTGCTGCTCTTTGCTTTGGTGTTTGGTTGGACTGTGAAATATTGTTAGTATCCAAATTTACCTAATCACATCTCACAACTCGGTGAAATACCTTCTCCTGAGTACAAGATGAAAACAAGTGAGAAATCCCCTCACCTAAAGTAACTTACCATCGTGCTACTTGGTACTTGTCTATTATCAATAAACCTATTGTCTAATTAAAACTTGTTGAAAACTTTACAATATGTACAACAAGGATCGAAAAACAGTTGTTAACAAAGAAAAAAAAAGAAAAATCCAAATCACCGACGTGGTAATATCTTTTGATATCTCACGCACTACTCTTTTTAGGGGGGTTTTGAGACATTCTGTTCTATCCAGGTCTGAGTAAATTGACTTTAGCGTTCCTTGCCTCCTCAATTAGAGTACCTCACTCCTATTTTGGCTTATGAAAGATTCTTAAACACTGGTAATCAGAGTATCACAAACAGTAAGTTATCCTAGCTGGATTCACTTCCTTGTTAAATAATGATTCAAGTTTTCCCTTTTCAAGCACGATCACTATATTTATCAGGAGAGAGAAAATTAGCTCTTATATAGCACTATGGTTCAGTTGTAGTGATCTTTATGTAACTCTGCTGATGGAGGTATCTTGAGCGAAAAGGGATGCATGATTTTGTGTTCTCATATTTCCTGATAAGATTCAAAAACAACAGAATCTTTGAAGGTCACTCGAACAAGATATTGATATTCAACCCGGCTGCCATATACTACAAGAAATGGGCTCATATATAAATACCAGACTAGTAGCACACAGATCCTCGAGACCGTAACAAAAAATTAGCACACTCAAGAAATAAAAAAAAATAACAAATATGCTCCAAAACTTAGATCTCTTATACCCATCCATGTTAGATCAATCCTTTACTCACTTGCATCAAGATAAAGGATATCCACTAACAAATAGAGGGGAAAAAAAGAAATAGCGCCGCTCGGTTTCGATCCGAGGACATCAGGGTTATGAGCCCTGCGCGCTTCCACTGCGCCACGGCGCTGATTTACACTTAACAAAATTTTGTGGTTTATAATACTCTATTCAATTTTTCTATAATGGCACGTAACTTTTGGCAGACTGGTCTTTGTTATTTATTCGATTTAATTTCAATTTCAAGGCTCAAAGCTTTGAAAGCTCATTGAAAGTAATTGCTAGATCATAATTTCTCTCGATGAGTCAAAGATGTTATTAATTTCACAATAATAGTGTCATTTTAATTGAAATTAACCTCTTAATTCAATTTAAGAAGAAAATGTAAAATATTCAACTTGAAAGAGTATTTGATTGAATTCGTAATAGTATTCTGAATATGATGACAATGACAGTGATGGTTTCTTGCCATGTCTATAAAGCAGGCAATTTGCAAAATAAGCTCCCCTTTTGATTCCCTTTGCAACCTATATGTAAAGACGGCCACAATTTCAGAGATACAACTGAACCATATTAGAGCAAAATATCTTGTTAACTGAGTTTGTTATGTCAATTTAAAGTGTCAAATTGAATAATTACAATCCTCTGTAGCGGCTCATCCAGTGGTCCCATTATATTCTAACTTACTTGAGAAGAATCTCATGGTCCATCTCTTTGAGCTAATACCAAATTCGAAACCCTTTCAGTTACGATACCAGGTGAATTTAAGTGTTGAAATATGTGAAAAATCACGAAAAGTGGCCAAATTTCGTACTTCGTTCCGCATCGCCTTACGCTGTCAACTTGTCCTCAAGATCGAACAACGTATTATTGTCTGATAGCCCACATTTGATAGTATATATCCCCTCGATTACATACCATCATCATTGTTTCTGACAGAGTTATTAAACTTTGAAATAAAACGCATCTCCAATTTGACGACTTTTTGAAAAAATTGCTGATGAGGTATCAGGAATTTTTGACCAAAAATCACTATATTTTGACTCATACACAAACACCCAAACACCTTTATGGTATCTATTATATATCAATCGATAGCTCTAATTGAGGCATATCTTCTGGCGCTATCCATATCAGTATAGTACAATTACAGCAACCAGGAACCATTTTTGAAAATCTCTCAAAAAGTGGTCTGAAAAAAAAGTTTACTAGCCAAAAATGAAAAAGGCCTTCATTGGAATGGTCATGACTTTCTTATTCGAATGGTACTAGTCTCATAGTCCTTGCTCGTCTGTGGGACTGACAATTTAGAAAAGAAGTTTTTGGCTTGTTTTCGTTCAAAACCTATATCAGAAGATAGCCTTGGCTCCAGCAACACAGTTGATCCTGGTTAATCCACAATATCTCTTGCATTGGAGTTGCAATACAGCTTTTAAGTGAAAAAAATCGTATTTTCAATACTCTGTAGCAGCTCCCCTAACTATCGTACCACCACCTAAGTGACTCAATAAGAATCTCATAGTCCACATCTTTCCTTTGATACTAAATTTGGTAGTATTCAGACTAGTCTACCATGAGAAATTAAGTGTTGAAATGTGTGAAAAATCACGAAAAATGGCCAAATTTCGTACTTCGTTCCGCATCGCCTTACGCTGTCAATTTGTCCTCAAGATCGAACAACGTATTATTGTCTGATAGCCCGCATTTGATAGTATCTATCCCCTCAATCACAGAGTCTCACAATTATTTTTGATAGAGCTATTAAACTTTGAAATAAAACGTATCTCCAATTTGACGATTTTCTGAAAAAATTGCTGATGCGGTATCAGGAATTTTTGACCAAAAATCACTATATTTTGATTCATAGAGAAACACCTAAACACCTTTATTGTATCTATTATATATCAATTGATAGCTCTAATTAAGGCCTATATTCTTGTGCTATCCATATATGTGTGGTATGATCACAGCAACTAGGAACCAATTTTGAAAATCTCTCAAAAAGTGGTCTGAAAAAAAAAATTGTTGAAATTGCCATTATTAGATAGATCTAATCAATCTGATTCGAAAGGTACTAGTTACACCATTAGAAAATGCTTGTGAAGTCCATAATTTGCAAATTATTGAATTTTGAAAAAGTCATTAAAATCCTTCCAAACCTGTCTGAATCTCTAGAGACAGCTTCAATGAGTCCATTCAAATTAGTTATATCAAAGGATAATGTAAATTACACCCGTGAGAGCAGTTTGAAATTTTGGGTAAGGAAAAAAATTCAAATCGGTTTTGGCTCAATAACTCATCATTGAGAAGACTTGAGATCATGAAAATTGTATCATTAGATTCACTGGATTCTAATGCATCTATTGGTACCAATTTTGAAAACAAAATTCAGTGACGTAAACAAAAATCAACTCGAGACATGTAAAATGCCTAACTAAATCCCAGCAGCAAAGATACACATAAAGAAGGAATGTAAAATCATCTGTTTATTTCATAGAAATTAATTCAATTGATCTAAATCATGACTCTGCTACCCCTTTGCTTCTCAATTCATGGGAATCTTAAGTCTCTGTTTCTCATATGTTTTGAAATCCTACTCCAGCTTGTCAAATAACCATTGACAGTTCTCTAGCAACGCATTATATCGGCCAGGTCAATAGATATATTTATTGACAATGACACTTGATAGATACTCAGTAAAACCAAAGTAATTTAAGATAAACAGAAATAAACAAATCTCTTTATTAGTGATAGGAAAAAAAAAAAGGAAATCTTGACCAGGGTCCTAAAATGTTAATTTCTTATTGAAATAAATACATGAAAGAAACCATTTAAATTGAAACTTTTTCACTATTCCGGTCAACATTGATCTGCTTAACGTATCAAAAGTTAGAGCTAACTCATATCTATTTTGGTAATGGATAAAATGATGATTCTGCCATTTTATCAAAATTCCTTACTTTGACCTTAAAATTTCCCGTGTCAGTAATAATGATCTTTCAGACACTCCTTTTTAACCCTTTTGGGATATTAGTCTGTTATGAACTACCTTCGGGTTTTAATGTGGATAAATTACCGTATTAAGATGTTTGGTTTATTTTACACTTATACAAAAGAAAGGGATGGCACTGTCTACCTCGTCCAAGGGCCACTAGAAGCCTGAGCCATTCACTTGATTAGTATTGCTTGCTATTTGTTTTCCTTTATAGATGGACCAGCAGGATTCAAGGAGATTTCTGAGTGATTTCTTGGCTATACTAAAAATTAAATAGATTCTCTTGTAGCCAAAGGGTCCTTGAAATCTTGCTTGAATAATGTCCAATCTATACGAGGAATTCTCCGAGAAAAATTAGGTTTTCAAACTTGGTTTTCCAGTCGATTGGGTATTTGTGAGAATATCTTTATTACATATAATTCTCCTGGAAACCCGAGATCTCTATGATATCATTTTAGTTAAGAAAAAAGCAGGGAAAAAAAAATTTTGCCGGATCTAGAATGTTTTATTAAGTTGGTTACCGTGGAATATATGCCTGATATGGAATGCATTTAATTTAGATAAACCCCTAGCATCCTGTGAACAGGTTGCAAGGTAACAATAAAAACGGTCTACTTATATGATTCGTCATGAGATCACTAGTTCTTGCCTCCTGGTGGTAACAACTTGCTTTCTATTATAGAGATCCCAGTTCTTAGCTTCAAATGAGCCAGATAATCTTCTCAGTTTCTGGTCAAGCGAGATCTCGTAAAAAAAAGAAGAAAATGAGATCATTCACCTCTTTGAGAGCATGTGAAAGACATGCAGGTAATTTAGGGTTTTCCAACTTTGGTAAAAGAGCTCGACAAATTGAAAATTTGTTCATACAGTTCCACTCGTTTCTTTTTCTACTTTGTGTATGTGAAAAAAAAAAAAAAAAAAAAAATTCATGCACTTCCTCGGATTACATAATAAGTTTAAAAAAGAATAACGGTTTTTTTAAAAGTGGATTGTACAGTTATCTCTGGGAAACAGCTCATTTAGATCTAGACTATTTGTTTTAGATATGTATCATATTGCTCTATAGTAGATCTTTAACATGCTTAGTTTGTTTTGAATTAGAATAAATAAAATGTTGATCAGTATTGTAAAAGAAGAGGCAATGTCAGAATAGTGAATTTTTTCTACTAAGCAAAAGACTATATGGGCTTATTATACCCAATCAAAGTAAGAACGGCTTAGTAGTGTAACTAGTAAAGGGCAAATTAAACTTTGTTTTTTTGTTTTTTTTTCCTCCGGAGACATTCCAGATGGTGTTTTTCGTAACTCAATTCTTTGTATACTTCTCCGGAGAAGAACCTCGTATACATCGATGCCAAGGTAACAATGCAAGGTAATTACTGTAACGAGTTAATTCAAAACAATAAGGAAGAGAATTTTAAGCCCCAGGAATGTTTTAATTAAAAACAAACCTTGGAGGAAAAAAAAAAAAAAGTACTGGAAAGGAGGTGCCCCCCCCCCCCTTGGAGTTTTTTTTTTTTTTAGGGAAAAAAGTGGTTGGTACTTTTTATAAATAAATTTAGATATCCTAATTATCAATTTTCTTGATATCTAATTCAAAGTTAATACCAACTATTTGTCATTCCTTTATATTTAATAAATAAAAAAAAAAAAAACTCATTCCTTGTTTTATCATAGCTTTATTTGTCTTTTTTTTTTTATTATTATTATTTTTATTAGTTTAGTATAACAAAAGAATAGAGAAATGAAATTATCAGTCTTATTAACTATCCTGACAACATGTCTTTCACAAGTGAAAGCTGGATGTTCACAAAGTGGAGGTAACTATTATTGTGAAGAAGTTGATGCCGTTGTTTATACAGGTATTGGTATGTCTGGTTCATACTCAGACGTCACCAATATGGACGAGTCATCATGTAAATGTTCTCAATCAAGTACTCAAGTCAGTGGTACTTTATCACCATTAGATGAAGAATTATCTGTTCATTTCAGAGGTCCTTTGAAATTATTACAATTTGGTGTTTATTACCCTGGAAGTGGTTCTTCAAGTAAGAAAATGAAACGTGATGTTGAAGAAGAAGAATGTACCACAACAAAACACGTTCATCATCAACATAAGAGAGCTGTTAAAATTGTTGAAGTTACCGAAACTGTTGTTGTTGATCAAAATGGTAATTTGGTCACTCAAACAGGTACTGCTACTTCAACATCTGGTGACGTTACTGGTGATGTCACTAGTACTTCTTCATCACAAGCTGTTGTTTCAACTTATGATCCATCAATCTCAACTTCTTCTTCTTCTTCCCCATCTTCTTCTTCAACTTCATCTTCAGGTGATTGGGAAAGAGTCTCATATTTCCAACCAGGTTCTATTACAAATGTCACTTTCTTAAACTCATTAGGTGGTGTTAATGGTTCAGGTACTTGGTCATCATGTTTTGGTAACTCATTATCTTATTGTGGTAGTGATGGTACTTCTGCATCATCTGAAAGTGTTGCCTTGAATGAAGTCACCATCGAAAGTGATACTGAATATATTATCATGTCAGGTGCTTCATGTGATGATTCAAGTGTTGGTGACTGTGGTTACTATAGATCAAATATCCCACTGTATCACGGTTTTGCCGGTACTACAAAGATTTTTGTCTTTGAATTTGAAATGCCAACTGAAAGCTCTGCATCAAGTAGTACTTATAATTACGATATGCCAGCTATTTGGTTATTAAATGCCAAGATTCCAAGAACTTTACAATACGGTGATTCATCATGTTCATGTTGGTCAACAGGTTGTGGTGAATTAGATTTATTTGAAATCTTAACTGCCGGAGAATCAAGATTAATTTCTCATTTACATTCAGGTCAAGGTGATAATGGTTCTGCTCAAGGTGGTGGAGGATCTCAAGATTATTTCCTGAGACCAACTTCTTCTTCAGTTAAAGCTGCTGCTATCTTCGATCAAGGTGAAGTTCATGTTGTCATCTTAGATGATGACACTTCATTCGATTCTACTTTAACTAACAGTGTTGTCTCACAATGGGAATCAATGACAGGTGGTACTGCTAACATTTCATAGATTTTTTTTTACAGAGAGAATATTTTACACATAAAGGGGGGGTTTTAGGTTACGAAAAAAAAAAAAAAAGAAAAAGAAAATAGGGAAGAAAGAACTCTACAATTGTGTGTTAAATTTTCACTAAGTAACTTTTATATTTTTTTATTATTATTATTATTATTATTGTTTAGAAATCGTTCAAAATAAAACTGTACTATTTTGTTATCTTGTTTATTTGTTTATTTTGATTCACATTCTCTTGACATTTTCTGACCATGTCCAAGAAAAAAAAAAAAAAACACGGAAACCCAAAATAAACAATAACACAAAAAACGCGATATTTCTTCCTATTTGGTGTCTATTTTAAAACAATAACAAATGGTCCAAATTGTCAATTGCCCGGAGATGGGTGTTTTGTTTAGTTTCCTTTTCACCATAACATAAGTCTTTGTTCAAAAGGGCATATAGAGAAACCTGGAGAAAAAAAAATACTGGTCATAAGATGATCACAAGATTAACAATTTATTGATTTACTATATAATTTGATTTAATATATAATTCTGATTTCATTCTAAATTAGTTGCTGTTAATGATTATTGCTGTTTCTTTATATAATATATATGGTACCTGAATTAGATCTATCGTACACGACTCAAAAAAGAGAAATTTTTTTGAATTTAAATACACGACTAAAATTGATAAAAGAAAAATAAAATTTGCCCTTTTTTTGCTTCCACAGCCTCTTCCTAAATAAATCTACAATAGGCTTAGTTTACATTGCTTTGTAGGGTAAAATACAAATGAGAAAATAAAATTGTCTATCTATATATATTACTTCAATATGATTGATTATTATTATGATTATGATGAATTATGAATGTTTTTAAAAAATGACTAATTAAAGGGGGGGGGTTGTTTTTTTTTTGTAAGAAGTAAAAGTCTCTCTTTTGAGTTTTTGTTTAAATGAGTGTGTGGGTATTAAACCATTTCAGTATTAAATTGGGCATGTTTTTCCCAATCGATTTTAACTGGTAAATTTGAATCTTTTCTATTTCTCTTGATATATTCAACTCTATTTTGATGCAAATGAATAATTTCATCGATATCTTCTTCGTTATTATTTTTCAAATCTGTCCAAGATCTATATCTTATTAAATTAATTAATCTTGTAAATCTTACAAGACAAATTAATCTGTATAATAAGTATTCTAATATAAGAATACTAAAACCAATTAAGAATCCACCAATTATTGCTAATGGTAAATGATGTAATAATTGAAACATAAATTTGGCATCATCTGTGTGCCATGATGAACCTTTTGAAATTTTGAAAAAAGCATCAGTTGAATTTTTATAATCTTGTGGCATTAATATCCTAATACTATCATCGATATCAACACCCCATCTCTTATATTGTTTCCACATAACAGAAAGAAACAAAGGTCCCGTTGAGATCATAATTGTGATATATGGAATAAACCAATCATGATCATATTTGGCAATATCATTAATCACTTTTGTGAAGAAAGGATGACGAGGTATAGAGCCCATAACATCATTTGAAATACCAGTTGGAATAGTCTTACGTAAAAAAGCTGGCACAGTTAATAATGGGTCTAATCTTCTTTGACAACCATCATCCAAATCGATATAAACACCTCCATAATGGTTCAAGATGAAATAACGAATCAGATCAGCTCTTTCAATTGGATATTGATAATTTTCAAATCTTTCCAAGAACCAAGGATATTTTTCAGCAATAAATTCTCTTGACATTTCATCGGTCCACAAGATATATTGATAATCTGGATGTAAATCGATACATTGTTGTTGACCCAGTTTCCAAATTTCAGGAATATCACTTGTCTTATAAGTTTGATGTATAATTTTTGGTATCACTTGTTCAATTGTTGTTATATTATTTAATTCTTCATATGTAAAAGCATCACGATGTGTATCGTCATTGAGTAATGAAATCAAATCAAAAGTCTCATATACTAAGAATATAACTAGAAGTACATGAGCCCATATTATATATTGAAGTTCTTTCCTCATTATTGTCTATATAAGTGATGTTTTGTTTGAAATATGATATTATTTATTATTATATAAATAAATAAAACAAAAAAAAATTTTCTTTTTTTTTTCTGTTTTATGAAATTGTCCTTTTTTTTTTGTTTTTTTTTTGTCTGTTCGCTTTATTTCGTATGTCCCTCGGGTGTATAATTATAGTAAACAAATTTTCACAATTCTATTTATATAATCTTATCTATATTAATAGATATAATTGATATCTGTATGATCCTTGCTATCACCATATACTTATATATATATATCTATATATATATTTATAGATAAAATGGAGATTGCTTGGTGATGAAACTAAATAAAAAAAAGGGCAGAAAAAGTGCTGGCTGCACCTTGCCCGCTTTTTCTTATCGGGGCAATGTATATATTATGCACTACCTTCTGATGTTGCTATTTAATTTATATAACAAAAACACTAGTCAGTTTGTCCAGCCCACTAATAAACCAAGTGGAGTGACCCTAATCCCAAGCAATGTAAACAGATCATGTAATTGATAAAAGATAGACAAAAAAAAAAAAAAAAAAAAAAAAAAAAAAGGCACATTGCCTCGAGCACACGGCTGGGGTTTGTGCATGTCTGACCACCCCATTACCATCATCCAATTGGTAAATAAAAAACAAAAACTGGCTATGCTAATTGAAACCCCGAAAAACCTCAAATTTCTATTGTTAGCATAAGTGATGTAAAACTAGTACCCCACGGATCTATACTGATTACTAAAAAAAAATGTGTGTGCCTATATATTACACCGAATTCTTACTTAGATCCAAAAATTAACTCTTAGTACATATTATTTTTTATTATAGAGATAACGGGTTAATTCCCTTTTTCTGATTAACCTCCTCTCTCTTGTGCTGGTTATAATAAAGGAAGCTAGCTGGTGTTGTGGTAATGCGGCTGAATAAATGCTATAAATTATTCTCTAAAATTGCTAGTAAATTCTCATCTCTTTTCATTTGAAATTCTAATTCAACATTATGTGTTCTTAACCAATCACCACCTCTATAAATAATTTGTAATTTCTTAACCCATTCCAATTCATCTTTACATGGATTCTGACTTATTTCCTTGTCAATTTGCATCTGTCTTACCACTCTTTGTAAAAAAAAAGATCTTGTCTGTTGGAAAATTTGTAACGCAATGGGTAAATTACAAACTTCTTGTAAAGATCTATATAATGCCCATGCATCTGCAAGTCCAAATGATGCTCCTGCTCCATATGCTCCGGAAGTTGGATGTGCTGCATCTCCAATAAATACTACTTGCCCAATAGCCATCTTATCTATTAACCATGGAGCTGTCTCCAAGGGGAAACTCCTAATATCTGGAATTCTCTTCAACACATCACCCACTTTAGAGTCCCAATCTTGAAATTTTGCAAGTAAATGTGCTCTAATGTCATCAGATACCGATTTATCCCATCCCAATTTACAAAACTCTGAAGGTTCTTTTAAAATCGCCACAATCCCATATTTTCGCAATCCAACTCTTGACATATATATTATATCCCCTTGCATATTACTCCATGCTGATACATCCCGAGGTAATTCAAGATCTGCTAAGATCGATTCATCAAATACAGATCGATATGCAACGGAACCTTTATACACCACTTTTGCAATATCTGGGAAAATTTGATGACGAATTTTAGAATATATCCCATCAGCTGCAATAACAAGATCCAGATATTGTGATTCTTTATCGAGGAAATTTAATTTATAACCTTTCTCAAAATTCAGTAAACTTGTCAATTTATGATCATATTTAATGATTCCCTTAGGAACATAACTTAATAATAGATTATGAAATGGCACTCTATGAGTTCTTGCCTCAATGAGATCGGGATCTGTTGTTAATTCAGGTTGTTCAAATAACACCTCACCTGTTTGCCAATGTCTGATCAGATACGTTTTCAACTTATCACCACGATACACGATCTTATTCAATTCCTTGATATCAATAACATGTCTTAATATCTCGAAACTTGAATTCGTTATCGATATCCATGCACCAACTTCATGCAGTTGTTGTGTTTTTTCGAAAACTGTTAGTTCAATATTAGGTAGTTTGGAAAGAAGAATAGCTGTGAATGTGCCAACTATACCTGCTCCTATTATAGCTATTTTCAAAGGCTTCTCAGTAGACGACATTATCGTCCTCGTTCAAAAGTTTGAAGTTTTTCCGATTATCTTAAAAAAAAAAAAAAAAAAAATTATTATAAAATCTCTGGTGATAAGCCACAGTTTTCTTCTTGCACTCTTCTTGTCTTACCTGTGTTGGTTTAAAATTGAAGCTGATAGGTAAGGATTGGCTTGTCTTGATTTTAGATAAACTTTTATTAGTCTTTTCTGTTTCTCATAACATTAGATTTTGGAAGATGCGAAGTCGGAAGAATCAAGATACAACTAAATAGAGAGCACTATCTCATATGTGTATACTGGAAACATCACTTGAATCCAAAGCCCATTCAACCCAATCGTTTGTAACCCAATCGTTTGTTAAGCAGGGCACTGCCTGCAAAGAAAACGGATAAAAAAAAAAAAAAAATTCATCCTTAAAAGAAAAAAAAAAAAAAAGAATTTGTGGGGGGGTGTGGGAATAGAGTATAAAGTTCAACCATATAAATTATTGATTAACATTTAAATATACACGTTTTTTAAGTATTAAGTGGACTAGATCGGAACAGTCGCTTGTATCAAAAATAAAAAGGTGTTAACCGGATCGGGTGTCAAAGCAAAAAGCAAGGGAAAGAAAAAAAGGTAATTTTAAAAAAAAAAAAAAAAGAAGAATCAATTTACTTTGTTCATCTGCTCTAGCTTCATTTTGAGAGATAAATCAGCTGGGATTAGATATAGATAATATAATAGAAGATGTTCAAGTTGTATAAAGATTATTCACCACTGAAGCCGATAGATCATATTGGATTTTGGGGGCCAATTACTTCAACAATTGATTGGTGTGAAGAGAATTATATCATTTCTCCATTTTTTGCAGAATTTATCAATTCAACAACAAATTTGTCATTTTTTTTCTTATCTATGTATCATTTATATTCTGCGAAAAAGAATAAACATGGACCATTATTTGTTGTTATATCATTAGGGATGGGCTTAGTCGGATTAGGTTCATGGCTATTTCATATGACTTTAAAATATGAGTTCCAATTGATGGATGAATTACCAATGATTTATTTCACTGCAATACCATTTGGATATATTTTCAGTTGTGAGAGAGGCAAAATTGGAAAGATCATAGTTTATGTATTAACTTTTCTTGTGGTGTCTCTGTTGACTATTATATATTGCTCTGTTTATACAAATCCAACTTTACATCAAGTTAGTTATGCAATACTCAATTTTTCCATCGTTTTAAAATCTGTGATAATGGTACGTCAATATGTTAAGAGTCCAATGTTAAGAAAATTCTTGTATAAGAAACTGTTCTTATCTATATCACAATTTCTATTTGGATTCTTAATATGGAACTTGGATACCATTTATTGTACAGATTTAAGATTCATAAGAAGACAATATCTCGGTTTACCATTGGGGTTCCTTATAGAAGGTCATGGTTGGTGGCACATTTTTACAAGTTTAGGCATTTACAATTTTATCATTTATAATGAAATCTTGTCAATTTGGTTCGAAAATAAACAACAAGATTATATATTGGTCTATAGGTTAGGAATATTAGCTGAAGTCGTTTTAAAATCAAATCAAAAGACTCTGACAAATACAAAATATATGATTGACTTAAATCCAAGAGATGACGAAGAACAGAAAAATAAATAATCAATATATGTATATATTTATATCTTATCTTGTAGTCTTTTTATCATAATGTCGGCTTGTAACGGGTTGAACCGAGCAACACACAACAGGTGCTGTTTTTTTTTTTTTTTTTTTTGTTGTTGAAGAAAAACTTAAGACTACAAAACATTGTGACAAATACCCCAAGATAAAAAGAAGAGGGAAGTGAGGAAAAAAGAGATGATGTTTCCAATTGCTAAAGAATACTCGCCTCTGCATCCTCTGGATTATGTTGGATTTTGGGGACCCGTTACAGCTACAATTGATTGGTGTGAAGAAAATTATGTGATTTCTCCATTTTTTGCAGAATTTATAAATTCTACAACAAATTTATCATTTTTCATCTTGGCTATATATCATTTTTATACTGCTGTTCAAAACAGGCATGGTCCACTTTTCTATTTTGTATCTGTTGGGATGGGGTTTGTTGGTTTTGGATCATGGTTATTTCATATGACGTTACGTTATGAATTCCAATTGATGGATGAATTACCAATGATTTATGTGACACTGATACCGAGTGCCTATATATTTGCCTATAAGAGGTCCGCGTGGGGACAAAAATTGACATATTTGGGTGTCTTATTATTCATGGTGTCATTGACATTTATTTATTGCTTTATTTATAAAAATCCAATTATACATCAAATTTGTTATGCTGGTTTAAATTTCTCAATCATTTATAAGACTATCTCAATAATTAATGAATTGGTCCCACATAGTGAACAAAGATGGTTCATGTATAAATTATTAATTGCATCATTCAGCTTATTTGCATTCGGTTTTTTCATTTGGAATATTGATAACGAATTTTGTTCCAATTTGATTCATATAAGAAGAACCCAATTGGGTTTACCATTTGGATTCTTCATCGAGGGTCACGGTTGGTGGCATATTTTCACCAGTTTAGGAATCTACCATTTCATCTTGTACATGGAGTTAGTCGTCACTTGGATGGAAAATGTCCAAGATAATTACTATCTCAATTGGAAATGGGGTTTCATAGGTCAACTCTTGTTGAAAGATGGCAGGGAAGGAATTGCTGACGTCCAAGGATTCGGTGATCACAGGCAAAAAAAACAGGACTAGTTCCTTCATATATATGTATAAATAAACCCATCTTCAAAATAAAAGAAAAAAATTCATCTAAAAAAAAAAAAAAAAAATTACATCAACCAACGATGGAAGTATTGATCGATGATTTACTCACAAGTGATCATGATCAGAGTGAAACTCTAAGAGAATTGTCAGTACTTCTTAGGGAAGATATTAACAGAGAAAGCCCAGTTATACGATCCCAATTTGAAAAAATACTTGCAAAATTTAACACCATTGTAATTCAAAATTTGTCATCAGAAGAATTACTGAATTTTATTAAAGTGTTGGTGAATTTTGTTGCATATGATGATATCAATAGATCCATTGTGATATCTTCCAAAGTGGACATATTGGAAATTTTACAAATCATATTAGTGGGGAATACAAGTGATTCAATCAAGAATTTAGTTATATTATTTCTTAATAATTTGATAACTGATAATAATTGTGAGAAAGTTTCCAAGTTGTTTTACCCACTGTTTGAATATCTGTTGACATCAGAATTTAATGCATCACATTTCATCAATGCTTCTCAATTCATAAAAGATTGTATCAAGCCAACGGTTGAACTCTTGATGCTTGAAAAATACGTTGCAAGAGTTCAACTACTAATTAGGAGAGATCTGTGGCTTGATGAAGATGAAGATCAACCTATCCTTATCTGCACCGAGTTAATTTCTTTGATTTCGAAACAAAATGATGCATTCAAATACCATGACACACATATTCAAGAATTAATTTCTAAATTATTACAGAATATTGGTGAACTTGAATGTGAGGATACTCAAATTTTAAGAAATCTGCAACGATTTTTATTCGACTCCATGGGTGAAATATCAGCAGATGACAAAAACTCAAATAGGCAAGAACTTGATTTCAATTTACTGGTGATCAGATCACATGATCAAAATCCTTATGTGTTGGCATCTAGTTTAATAACTATTGGAAACTCGATTAATAGCAAACTGGATAAAGAATTTTTTTACAACATAGTTGAAGAAGATTTTTATATCAAGAGTTTACAAAATTTTGCCAATGTAACCAATGAAGATCCAGTGACATTACAAGGCTTACATTTTTTCAATCAATTATTTGATACCAATTCTGTGAACTTGATATGTTCTGATTTTACCATCCAATTTTTCGATAAATTTTTCACACATGAATTGTTAACATATTATCAACAAATTCCTCTTATTATGGCTAAATTTATCACAAAAATTGTTTCATCTATAACAGACCTCGTAATATTGGATAAATTACTTAACGGAGATGAATACGAAATTTTTGCACACATCGTCAAGATCTTACATTCCATTGATATAAATCCATCTATTTTGAAAATCAAATATCTGTTAGAGAATACAATTTCCATTTTCATTTCCAAGATTTGTACAAATCATATTCAAGTATCTGTACTGGAAAATTTCCAAGAATTGGTAGATATATTGTTAGATGAATTGAGAGGAACATCGGAAATTCCATTTGACTACATCTTTGAGAAATTGAAAACTATTGGAGTCCTATTGTCTTGTTCTGAATATTTGAAATTCGTGAAATTTGATAAATTACCAAATATTTTACAAACTATAAAAGAGATGATCATCTCAACACCAAATGAAAAAAACTCAATTTCCGGTCTAATAAACAATTTGAAATTCACAGCTGTTAAAATCCTCAACATCGCGGACTCTGAAAATCAGGAATTGACAAATATCTGCCAAGATATTGTAAATTTATAGAAGATTATATAGATAATAACCCCCCCATCCAACACAAAGTAGATTTTTTTTTTTTTTTCTTATAAAAATTTTAAAAAAAAAACAATATAATAACAGCAAAACATTAATTATCTAGACAAGACTAATTGTTTTTTTATGAAAATATGGGTCTAGGTGTCAAGGAACCTGTTCGAAAACGTGGTGAGGTCACCGGTACTATTATGATGTTGCATCTTCATCAACATCATCACGAAGATCAAGAACCTCATCAAGATGACAGCAGCAGTGTTGGAAGAAATCGTCTGGGGAGTGTTTCTACAAATGCAACTTTGAAGACGACAAAGAAAGGTGTTATCTTGAATCCACAGCCTCATGATAATCCAAATGATCCTTTGAATATGCCGTTATGGAGACGTGATATGGCCCTTTTAGTTATAGGTTTCCATTCATTTATCGGTGGTGGTCAAACACCCATCTTGGCAGCTGGATTATCAGGTATTGCAGAGGAATTCCATGTAAGTCCTTCAAAAGCTGCATATCTTGTTGGTGGATTCATGTTATCCTTAGGTTTTGGATCTTTAATAGCTTCTCCTACAGCAGTGTTATATGGGAAGAGAATTGTTTATTTGACAGGTTGTGTCATTGCATTTGCAGGAGCCATATGGGCTGCCAATGCTCATAGTTTTGGATCATTGATGGGAAGTAGAGTGTTAATGGGTATCGGAATGTCTCCAACAGAGTCATTACCTTCAGCAACGATAGCTGAGATTTATTTTTCCCATGAAAGAGCTTACAGATTGGGAATTTATACATTTTTATTATTAGGAGGTAAGAATCTTGTACCATTATTAAGTGGATTTGTTTTCCAAAATTTGGATCGTTATTGGTTATTTTGGATCTTGGCAATAATCTTAGGTATCAATTTTTTTTTAATGTTTTTCTTTGCACCAGAGACTTTTTGGAATAGAACTCCTACTCCAAATAAGAGATCACAGGAAGAAACTGCAGCTGCAAGAGAATATAAGATCACACATGTTAATAGCAGAAGTACCACGACAAGTCATCCAAATTCATTTGCAATGAATAGAACAGAAGATAATAATTCAATTTACAGTTTAACTTCATCTACAGCAGCTCAAGTGACACTGGTTCCTCAAGTTATTAATGATGAAACGATACAAGATGACGAAGAAGTTTATACAGAGACAAAGAGGAAAACTTATAAACAAACTTTAAAGGTCACATCAGGACGGCATACTATTGACAAGTGGTGGATGGTATTCTTAAGACCTGTTTGGTTATGCACTTATCCCTCGGTACTCTTTGGAGCTATATTATATGCATTTGCTATTGTATGGTTAATTTTAATTTCAGAAACTATATCACACATTTTCACCAGAGAGCCATACAAATACTCACTGGTGATCACTGGATTATTTTATGTGAGTCCTTTCGTCGGTGGTAGCTTGGGTTCCGTAGTGGTTGGGAAATTATCAGATATTTTGGTAAGAAAACTTGTCGAGAGAAATAATGGTACTTATGAGCCTGAGTTTAGATTATTTTTGGTTATTCCTGTTTTCATCTCAGTATGTATTGGCCTCATGGGATTTGGGTGGTCTGCTCAAGATCATGATTTATGGATTGTTCCTGTTGTTTTCTTTGGAATCCTTGGGTTTGGCTGTTCACTGGCTTCTACAACAGCTATAACTTTCACTGTGGATAGTTACAAGATGTTTGCAACAGAGGCATTAGTGACCTTGAATTTCACCAAAAATGTTCTTGGATTTATCTTTTCACTTTTCAATAATTCATTTATAGACGATAGAGGTGCTAGAACCGCATTTCTAACTTTTGGAGGAGTCCAGATTTTTATCTGTTTATTTGCTCTACCATTATATTTTTACGGTAAGAGATTAAGAGCTTGGACAGATGATAAAGAGTTAATGAGAGTATTATATAACAACAAAAAGGCAGATGAAGATGAAAGTTTCGATAAAGAGGCACATGATTCAGCTGGAACTGAATCTACAACAGGTGTCTGATATATATACATTTTTTTTGCATTTTATTAGGAGAAAATTTTTAGAGATTTATTAAAAAAAAAAAAAAAAAAAAAAAAAAATAGCTGTAAAATAAAATCTGTAATTGACTAGACAAAGTCTTGTGGAGTAAAATTTACATAATTAAAGATGTCAACCTCCAATGAAGAAAGGACACCGTTGATTGTGTCAGAAAATCCATATGTGAATGAATTAAGTACATCAACACAGCAGCAACAATCACCACAACAAAGTAATAATAAGGCTTTCAAGACCAAGACTCTTGAGAATAAGTTGTCAGCACCTCAAAGAAGAGTGACTCAGAAGCTTAAGTTGTTACCTACAAATAATGATGAAAATGAAGGGAGGTCTAATGATGGTAATGAGGGAAAAGGAGTATATTCTCAAGTCTCGAGGATAAAAGAAGCACCAGCTAGAAAAGATGCTGAAAGATTGGGTAAGAAACATAGATCATTACTTCCAAGAGTAACAGCATATTGTACAAGTGGTAGTTATAAGATGAAAGACTTAGTGAGGTGGCTCAAAGATAAGAAAAGAGTTCATAATACTTCACCTAAATTGTATGATGAATGTTTGTATACACCTTTTGTGTATAAAGATTGGAGACAAGATTTATCGAGAAGGAAACAATCCTCGTCGAGTACAGATATGAGTAGGACAAGTAGTGAGATGATACGATTGGATGATGAAGGGGGTGAGATTGATGTTGGAAGACAATCTGATTTATTCATTTTTGACTATGGAGTTATCGTCATGTGGGGTTTTACACCAAAGGAAGAAAAAATGTTTCTCATCCAATTGGAGAAATTTGAGAATGAGAAATTGGCAGATGAAGATGTTCAGATAGAAGAGTTTAACTATTATATCACCAAAAGTTATCAACCCAGAATATATAATGATTTTATCACTCTAAGGGACAATTCCAATTATATGTTGAAATTATCCATTTCACACGCTATAGCACAAAGTGTTAAGATATCGTTGTTTGAAGAATTGGTTGATAACACAATAGAAGATACACAGGATATACCACAACAGATTGCATATAAGGGTAAAGTGGAGATGACTAGAGAGGAGATTATGAAAAGTATTGGTGAATTGTTCATCTTGAGAATTAATATCAATTTGCATGGATCTGTCTTGGATAGTCCCGAGTTGATGTGGGCAGAGCCACAATTAGAGCCCATATACCAGGCCACAAGAGGTTATTTAGAGATTAATCAAAGAGTTGCATTGTTGAATCAAAGATTAGAAGTGGTGTCAGATTTGTTACAAATGTTGAAAGAACAATTAGGTCATACTAATGATGAGTATCTTGAACTTGTCGTGATAATATTGATATGTGTCGAAGTCTTTGTATCGATAGCCAATATAGCTGTTGACATTATAGCTGATTTTTAAATAATAATTACATAATTTAATCATAGATAGATATTCGAATAATAATACCCTTTTTATTAAATAATAATAATAAAAACTAATATACAAATGAACCCATTAATACACAGACGAAAACATCATAATAAAAACCAAAAGATTAGCTTATAATTCTTGAGAAGCTTTTGGTTTACCTGATTTCTTTGGTAACAAGGTTTGGTGAATGTTTGGTAAGACACCACCTTGAGCAATGGTAACATCACCTAATAATTTGTTTAATTCTTCATCATTTCTGATGGCCAATTGTAAATGTCTTGGGATAATTCTGGTCTTCTTGTTATCTCTAGCAGCGTTACCAGCTAATTCTAAGATTTCGGCAGCTAAATATTCTAAGACAGCAGTTAAGTAAACTGGAGCACCTGAACCAACTCTTTGAGCGTAGTTACCTTTTCTTAATAATCTGTGAACTCTTCCGACTGGGAAAGTTAAACCAGCTTTGGCTGATCTTGAAGTTGAAGCTTTAGCAGCTGAACCGGCTTTACCACCTTTACCACCTGACATTGTGAATAATTAATAATAATATGTATTTAAAATAAAACTAAGAATAGTTATACGGAAAAAAGAAAGAAGAAAAAGAAGAAGAAAAGATCAAGCCTTTTAATGCTCGTGGGAACAACAAGATATTTATAATGATCTTTCAAAACCCAATTGATCATTTTGTTTACTCTTCTTCTGTTGATGGTGTTTTTCATGTTTAGCGATCGCGTTCCCAAGATTACCCGTGTAAATTCCAAATATCTTAACTATGAGTGCTTAGTGTAAATTACAGCACGCATCTTTGTTATTTTTTCTTCGCCAAAACAAAAAAAGCGCGTTTGCGTGTAATTCTCAGAATTACACTGTAAAAAAAGATGGTGTCTTTGTTTATTATTTGTTTTTGAACCAAGAAACATCAACAAAAGAATTCATATAAAGATCAATTGAATCGCTGCTTTGACTTTTCAAGTGATTTCTTCTTTTTCCTTTTTCTTTTTTAGTATCAATTTATAAATTATCTAACAATGGCCCCAAAAGCAGAAAAGAAACCAGCCTCAAAAGCTCCAGCTGAAAAGAAACCAGCTGCCAAGAAGACCGCTTCAAGTGGTGAACCAAAGAAGAGAACCAAGGCTAGAAAGGAAACTTACTCATCATACATCTACAAAGTTTTGAAACAAACTCATCCAGATACCGGTATCTCCCAAAAATCAATGTCAATCTTGAACTCATTTGTCAATGATATCTTTGAAAGAATTGCTTCAGAAGCTTCAAAATTAGCTGCTTACAACAAGAAATCCACCATCTCTGCTAGAGAAATCCAAACTGCTGTTAGATTAATCTTACCAGGTGAATTAGCTAAACATGCTGTCTCAGAAGGTACTCGTGCTGTCACCAAATACTCTTCATCAACTTCAGCTTAAGTTAATTAGTATTGAATAATGATGAAGGTGTTTATTCGGATTGGTTGTACATTATATTTATAGGGTTCTATTTTGTATATTAGTTTTTATATAATGAAGGTAATTTTAGTTCATTCTTTAAAACATATTATCACATTTATCTGTAGATTTTTTTAACTCCTAACCGTCCTCTTCAACTATCACCGTTAAGAAACTTGTCAACTGTTGAAACCTTTCCAGTATTTTAATTTAACTTTATATTTTATATATTTCAAATAACTCTTAACCACATACTATTTCAAGAAAATATCAAAAATCTTTATAATATCCAAATTATTTTATTATTTCAAATTCGAATTTTTTAATTCTAGTAAAGTCTACAAAACATATTTGAATTTAATCTTCTGAATTCTATGATTAGGGGTAAGAAAATGACCCATATAAAACAAATTAACTTGAGAAAAAAGATCAAGAAAAAAAAAAAAAAAAAAAAAAAAACGGTAAATTATCGATTAAATATACTCAATTATATGGCAAGACACCTGCTAATCTTAACAACTTATCTGTCATTTCAGGCTTCTCAAAAGGTTCGGATCTATTTTCGGGATCGATTTCAAGCTCAGCCGTCAATGGGATATTATCTCTGAAAACAATGTTGTCATGAGCCCAATGAGTTGAACCTTTCTGCAGTTCAAACAACTCCTTCTTACGTTCAAGGGCTTCAGGAGAGGCAAATTCAGCAGGACTGTAACTTGCATATATGACCGATCTGATTTGGTTTGATGAAGGTCCAGGTTCTCCTCCATAATGAATGGTTCTTGAATCCCACAAGATCAAATCACCAGGTTCCAGCTTAACTCTAATGATTTCTACTCCATGTTGTTTGAACCACTCAATTTCTGCATTAGAAAAATGACGGAAATCTTTTGTGTTCCAGTCACTCTTCTCAGTTTGAGTTTCAAAAAATTCTTCAATCAATTTAGTCGAACCTTTATAAACAACTAAAGATCCATCTTCATCACCAGTGGCATTACTCAAATTTATAATACCTTGAACACATTGCATTCCTTTCTTATAAGGTGATTGATCAACATGTGGCCAAGGAGCCAGTCTAGGAACATCTGTTCTGTTGGGCAAACCAAAATTGAATCCATCAAATGATACCAAGAGCTTATCTGTGTTCCACATTTTCTCAAAAGTTTGAATAACACCAGGTTCTTGTCTAGCATCCCACATAAACTTCTCATGAGATGAACTATACAAGGAATAAACATCATTAGGTGCGTGACTTGGGAGATTTTGTTCAATCCAGGTGGATTTATCATTTCTGTCAAGACCTTTTGTGTATTCAAATGATTTGACCCAATCATACATTTTGGCTTCATAATACAGTGCTTTTTCTCTTGTCAAGACTCCTTTAACAACACAATATCCATTTTCAATAAACTCATCTCTGAAATCATTATATGGACCATTATTAAAAAGCATATCAGATCTCACTTTGATTATAGATGGATCCACTTTTGGCACTTTTGTTGCAGTCTCATAATTTTTTGGATCTTTGGCAATGAATCTTGGTTTGATACTATATTGTGCAGTTTTCAACTGGTCAATAGTCTTATAATCATCAGCTTTCAATTTCAAAACTGCATTGGTAGAAGCATCTACACTGGTAGGACCAGTAGCATATGAAGTCATTTTGCTATCTTTTTTTTCAATTTCCTGTCTTCTCTTTAAAACTCGAATACCAACTTAATGGAGATCCAATACCAATATATATACCAAAAATTTCAGTCGCAAAAGGAAATATCCGTTACCCTATCTCTTCCCCCCATGAGTATAGGCATAAGAAACCACAGAAAAAAAAAAAACCACAAAAAAAAAAAAAACACCGCACGCAAATGGAGATCGGTGTTTCAATCTTTCGAGTTCATTTTTAGTTAAAAAGAAAGGTACAGCCGCCCAATAATAACGTATTATTTACTCATCTTGCTCTTTGTCTTCAAGGAAAAGGTCAGGCTTCCCCACTTATTTTGTTACTAGAGAATAGTCTCCCTTAGCAAAGTCTTCTTATACATATGTCATTTCAATTATTGAGATCTTCCATCTCGGCTTCTAAGTCCTCCTCATTGACTTTCATTTGCAGGTGTTGGTGATACTAAATAATCGGAAAAAGCAACATATCTCATCCAATTTCACTTTGAGATCTCATTTATTTGGTATCTGTCTGCTCAATGGACCACAAATTCCAACGCAAACAACTTAATAGAGGTTATAAAGAAGTTTGAAGCCCATGCTAAACCAACTTACTGCTTTCAAATAAACGACACCAGTCTAATCACAGTTTTAAAGACAGCTACTTCATCCAAGCATTTAAATTCTTAAGCAAATTTGAACATGATGATTCGCTTCTTGCTTCAATATGCTATGGCAACTGCCTTTTTTGCATAAACGTCAATGACTTTCTAGAGAAATCAAGAAAGGAAAATTGTAACCGGTATGAGAGAAAAAGAATGGTCAACTGACTCAAGGAAACTCCATTCAACAAACATTGTGTGTGCTATTCTTGTTTTGATGCTTCTATATCCTGCAGGGGAATCATCCTTTTTTTTTTTTTTTGAAAAGAAGGCTGATAGAAATCAAAGCGAAAGGACTAATCCTCTATTTCGAAGAGTTCACCTTCGAATTCATTTCTTATAAAATGGATTTTCAACACCTCTAGCGTTTGCAATACTCTCTTAGCTAATAAAAAGGACTCTGCTTTCCTCACAATCTGTTAGCTAAAAAAAGACAAGATCAATCAACCAAATATTATCCTTACTTTTAGTTCTACTTATAGTAAAAAGAACAAAAAAGTAGCACCCATGCTGGGAGTCGAACCCAGAATCTTTTGATTAGAAGTCAAACGCGTTAACCATTACGCTACACGGGCTAATTTTTGCATTTTTTTTTGCTCGTTAAAAATACTCACTAAAAATATTTGGAAACATCGTTACACCACTTGTGTTTCTTTCATGTTCATTCTCTCTCCTGTTTACAGAAAATTAACTTTTATGATAGTTAATCTCAAATTTGGTAAGGGTAATGTAATTATAAATAGAAAGGATAAGCTACCATCTACGGTATCGCGTAAATAGCTATGACCACACTCTGGCACTTAGAAAGACAATGGTGAATGAAACAGATTTTGCATCTACGTAACCTTGAAATAGAGGAACTACTCATGATAAGCTGGATATGTTTAAGATCGAAGGAACTTATTTCTCTAATTTACCGAACTTTTTTTTTCATTTTTTTTAAATATATTTATTATATAGAACCACAATTATGAACTCCAATATTCCAACTCCTTATTGCTATCATTCAAAATACAAACCTCACTAGCCGATTCATTTGTAGTGATAAATTTCAGCACATTCTCATTTCCCAATATCTTGATAGGGGCTTGTCCAAGTAAGTCGTAAATTTTAATCTGTTTCATCACACTATCATTCACGATAATCATCTGTTTTTTTGTCTCAACACATGGAGAGAGGTCATGTAAGTTATTGTAACTCTCATATTTGATCAATGGTACAGAGAGATTTCTCATATCAAATAACGACATGTAGTTACTCAATCCATTCACTACCACATAATTTGATGAGTCGGAAACGAACTTCAGGCTGACACATGGTACAGCAATATCAAATTGCAGACTCTTTAAACCTGAATTTGGAGGCTTCCTTGTATCGATGAAAAAAACTTCTCCGCTTCTCATCCCAGTGCACAATATATCTTTATGTCTTTGCTGAAAATCCAAAGTTAAGAAGTCACTCTTCTTTTGTCTAGCATACTTGAATTGCAACTTCTTCTTCAACCTTCTGAAGTCAATTAAATCAATACCACCAACACTGGTCAATGCAATGCAATTATCTGTCAAACTTATATCACCAACAGAATTGAAATCGGTTACCTCAAAGTTTTGATACTCTTGTATGCTCGATTCTTGTCTTCTTTGACTGTTATCGAAAAAAAAATCGGGTTCATAGATCTTGCTAAGAGTGATAACATGACTTGATGGCTTTTTTTCCCGTAAAGCTAACAAGATATTGTTGTTGCTGGAACTATATGAATTCAATAACTTTATCTTCAAAAATGGTAATCTCCTATAATTCGGCAAGTACATATGCTGATATAGTATGTCAAGATCCAAAGCAGCACTGGATCCATCGCGTACATTACTGAATGAGGTCATAAACAATTGATCATAGCTTGTCATGATAAGGTTATCATCTTTCAGATCATAAATAATTTGACGGGTCAGTTGCTGGCTCTCCAATTGCACAGATTTCTTGTGTACAACGTTGCTCAATTTCAATTTCATCTGCAAATGACGCAAGTCTACCGGTTTACTATGAAGGTTCCAATTATCTTTGTACATTTGATTGAACTGCAATTGTCTCATCAACTGATATGAACTCAATGGCTTGAACTGGTCATCCTTACTCTCTAGGTCTTTTATTTTTTGACGCTTCCTGATATTCGTTTGGGAGTAATTCAGGACTGATTCCTTGTCGTCAACACTCAGAACAGCATTACTTATCTTAAAGTATCTATTTCTTGTGGTATCAAAATAAAACCCAGGTATCTCAGGGTGACTCATATCAGATATATATGTGCATATAGTTATACTCTCATTTATAAGTGGTACCGGTAAGGAGCAGAACTAAGTATGTATCCGGCTATAATTTTTTTTTTTTTTTTTTTTTTAATTTTTTTTTTTCTTAGTTTTTTTTTCTTAAAACTTCTCATATTTTACACGACTTTACCAATTTTGGAAAAAGGCCATATAGCAGCAGCTCAATATTCATAATTCAAGTAATATAAGAAACTATGACAAATTTTTATGAAATAGAAACACTATATAGTGTGAACACCTATATAAAGTTAAAAAGAGTTAGGAAGCTTTACGAAGTTCTCACAGAAAATTGCCAAAAACTTAAAAAAATCAAGTAGGGAGTTTTTATGTAAAAAATTCTCTAAATAATCAGAGTTATTCTCTTAAGTATTTGTTTTAAAATAAATCTAATGAGATTAGAGTCTCATTAAACTTTTCTGTCAATTCACACTGGAAAGAAGTATTTGTCTTATTAAAATTCTGATCAACTCTTCTCTTTTCAAAACAAATTAAAACAAAAAGATGTTAATATTTGAGCTATATCTTTAAATATACTGGTTGAAAGTTGCCGGAAAATATATGAGTGTAATCCTCATGGCTTTGCACATTAAGTCTTCTTTTCACTCACTGAAAAAGCACTATTTGCACAGAATCAGAAAGAGCTATTTTACACACAATCTTTTCATTTTTTGATTTTTTAGGGGTTATGGTCAAAAAAAAAAAATGATTATAGAAGGTTTTTTTTGTTAATCCCAGAAAGAGTTGGAAAAACAATGAATATCAGCCATTTGTTTAACTTTTTTCGCTTGCTCAATGACTTATGAGTTTCTCATCTTTTTTTCAGGAGCAAAATCTGAACATATGGATGATTTCTAATTTTTAACTTATTCGACAAAAGTAGGATAACGAAAAAAATTGACAATTAGTGAACGTCTAATTAAAGTTAATTAAACAAATGTAGAGCTAGTTTATATTTATATGCATTATGAGAAACTTTTATAATAGAATGATGTAGAAAGTATACTCTTTCTCTTCTTCATATCCAGTACTGTTGTGATTCAAATAGACTACTTCTTTCTCCGCGTTTGAAGCTTATAGTTCTAATCATTATATAAACTTAAATAAACCTTATAAGCAACTAGGCCCAATATTAAAAGCCAAATTGCTACTTATTGTGAAACAGTCATATGTAAGAGCTTGACTCCTTATGAAGTGTTCATTCTCTTTCACAACTTTGGAATTTATGATCTATAATTCTGTGAAAAATGAGATGGAAATTTGATAGTGCTGGAAAAAAATATTATATAACTTATTTCAATTCTCAACAAATTTATTTCTCTTAATCTAAAGGAATTATTATCTTGCCAATCTCACTGAAAGAAAATGGCTATTTGAATTTTTATATAATATTTTATGATATTATTTAGAAATTTTATATGGAAATTAACAAAAAAATGTTCACCAAAGAAGCCACTATATAGGAGCTCCTTTAAGTTATCAGGATTATTCTCTGAAACTTTTAGCAAAAATTTCTGGAGTCAATAAAGTCAAATCCCTTTTAAAATTTAAAATCAATCTACACATAAATTTTTTTATCTTAAAATTTCCTAACGAATATTTTTTTTGATTAGATCAAAAATTGGTTTATATCGAAATCGAGCTATAGCCCAAGAGGGCTACGGAGACAGATATTTAAAGCCTAGGATTGAAGTCGCCTTGAAGGTGACTATGATAGCTGATATTGTTCTTAAATTTATTTGTTATTTTATATGATAAGATATTTCTTAATCGAAATAATTACTCCATTAATTTTTCTTTAAAATTTAATTATCATTTGGCCACTTTAAAGTGGATCGCTGTAGCTGTATTCTAATATTAGCTAAAGAATTAATCAAAGCTTTACTAAACTTGAGAGAATTCTTCTTTGATTAGAAGAAACTTTCTGGGAAATTATACGCAAGTATGTGTAAAAATTCAATGGGAAGAGGGGTTTAAATTTTCCCCGAATTTTCATAGATATTATTAAAAACTTTTGAGCAAATTCTCTCAAGATATCTGGATTCTTTCAGATTATGCAGCATTTGGAAAATAATTATTTGTTACAGCAAACAATTCTTCCTTGTTAAAACAAGAACTCGTTAGGATTTCAAATTGGACTAGATCACCATCGATGCTGCGACTGGTGCTGAGAATAATGCTGATGATGTCTCTACAATATGATCACGTAATGGGCTGTATTATTAAGTCTTGGAAAAGGAATGGAATTTGAATATCCTGATATCTTATTATTTTTGTTTCTAAAGGAGCTAACTAATGTGTACGAGCCAATTAAGAGATCATTTGTGCATCCATTATACGTAACTAGAGTAAATCTGGCTCAACATTAGTATATATTGACTGCTTAATAATATAGCTAAAAAAATACTTAGTCCTTTGAGGAGCTCTATCAGATAGAAGTTCAAATTTACACCTTCGTCAGCTATACACCAAGTCACTCAGAAACAATCTGCAAATATGATTTAAATTGTGTGGATAGTTTGATCTGATCTATGGTCTGATCAATGCATCTGCATCCTAATTACATGATAAGACATTAGAGGCATCAACAACATTAGTTTCAACACAAAGAAGCCTTTATTTTCGATTATTATTCAAATTGTTTCTTTCCAACCTTTGAGTTCTCTCTGTGATTGATACTAATAAAGAAAAAGGAAAAAGGAAAACTTTTGTATGGATAAGTTTGGTTAATGAATCTTTTACTGGATAAAAATACACATCGCAGGAATAAAGGGATCGAAAAATGAAGGTAAATGAGTAAATAATTAAGTGTTAATGTTCCCATGTATTCAAAGCTATTCCTTCTAATGAATTTTGAGTGTAATTTAAAACAAGTCGAATACATAAATGATCATCAATGATATTAACTATTGAACTTTTACCATATTCTCTTTATTATCCGTAAGCTTTTGCTGGAAATATGAATCAGTCTTTGCAACTGTCTTTGTTCTCAGTCTTCTGAAAATATGCTAGAAGATAACTGAATCTTATGAAATGGTGTGACTACGACTTAGCTTAATAACCCTTTATTCTCTTTGAAGTTACAATTTGTTTAGCACTGAAAAATTTCTCTTAATAGATAAACAAGAAAAGAAGACTCTGAAAAGAAGTGCTTCAGTTTTTGTTGCTTCCTTTTCTCTGTATTTTGCTTCAGATTTTTGTTAGATTGCATTCTGATACTTTTGATTGAATCGAGAGAACGAAGTTACTTTACTTATTTGTCTTTGCCAATATAAAGATGATGCAAAAATCTATCTGAAATAGATCTTCTGGATAATGGAACTATATTTTTGAACCAGACAGAAGTGTATTTTGAATTAAAGATCGATCTAAGAGTTCAGTCAATTCATACTTAAATACATAGAAAGCCAGACAGAAAGAAGCTAGTTTAGAGTCTATAAAATATAGTTATATATATCTTGAAGTTTTCTCCACACTTATTAATAAAATTTTCAACAAAGTAAATCCCAATATGATCAATAGCCAATTCACACTGCAAACTCCTAGAGATGCCGATGATTTTGACCCCAAGGTGTAAGCAGAGAATAAGATTGTCATTTCTTATTACTCCCTGGAGAGATGTGTTGAATCAGATTTACTCTTGTGGCGTACCTTGAATGGTCTCCTCTGATCCATACTTAAATAGTGTAAATCAGTTAGTTACCTCTAAATCAAATATACAATATATTATGTGTCAGGAAATCCAAACTTCCTTCATAATCTTTCCATTCACATTCCAAGACTTGATAGCACAGCCCATTGCGCCTGATCTTCAATCCATCCCACGGTCTCATTAATATGTCGCTCCATACGAATCGCACGATCATACTTTAAAGACAACAACAAGATATCGAATTGAATTTGGGGGCGAATATGGTAAAAGCTTAATAAACATTTGTTCACAAGATCCGAAAGAATCAAATTAACCTCAACTGCAAGGATAAATTGGGGGTTACTAATTGCTTGAAGACTTAAAAGTTGTAAAACTTCTGTTGTTCTTCAAAGCTGAGTCCTTCGTCACTTGTATTATTTATCTTCTAAGGAGCCATGTTCTTTTTTTGAAACATGTTTCAAGTTTTTTGCTCGGTTAACTTAAATATTTCATGATACCAGTACTAGACGCAATAGTCTCCTAAGTGAACTAGAATAGTCACTATTGATTTTGCTATTGCTATTGAGAGTGTTAGAGAGAGCAGAGGAAATAAATCTATAGGAGTGCGTATTTATAATGGCTTGAGATCCTGCATTTAAAAACAAAACACAGAGACACTCAACGGAAACGGAGAGAGACTACTGTTAACAATCAAAGGCTCAAACAATTCTTTTTCTTCACCTTTTTCAGGCTTTAAACCAACGGAACGATTACTATACCATCGACACTGGCTAAATAGAAACTGCTAAATATGGTTAGTAGGATTAGTGACTACTATAAAGCCTTCAAAGTAATTTGATCGTTTATTCGTTAGTCAGTTAATATCTCCTTCAGTTCAATCAGTTGTATCCAGATCATCAGATCAGTAAACTCTGTTTTCAAACTGCTTACCAATGTGGGGGCTCAACGAAAGTAAAAGCATATAGAGGCCACATCGGATTGGACTTTTTCAAGGAATCTTGAATCTGTGTTATTAATTATTATAGAAAATGAACGCAAGCACCCTATGAGACAAAGCAGCCAGAAGGGTTCGTGGCTCCTCTCCTTGAGTGATTGTTTAACTCAGCTGCTGAATATTAGAAGCACATATTCTAGTTCTAAGACATCTAAAAGCTCCAAACTGAGCTTGAGATATATAAAATGTAATCAATCCACTCAGAATATCCCCTTTTCATAATTATTTTCTTCTTCTTTTATAAGAATTATTTATTGCTAGCTTATGAAGCCTTTTTTTAAATACCTGTTGTTTTTGAACGAAGAAATTATGATCTATAGCTGTCCGTTGCAACTAGAACGGTATTTGAAATGGATTAGAAAGAACCTTCAGTTCTTTAAGATATAAAACCTCATCTAATGAACAGGTAGGCATATCATAGCGATTATGAATAGCCTTTTCCTGAATTCTTTAATGAATTAGCTTAATTAAACATACTGCAAGTTTCTCTAACACATCTAAGGAAAAAAATGAGTACTTTCTAATTGCAATACTTGTTATATTTGATTTATTACTTAAGTGTGTAACAACAATTAGATCTTTCCGCGTCTTAATAGGCTCATTTTCATGGCCATAAAAACTAATAAAAGTTGTCACACAAAGAATTTTCAACCTGTTGATTGAGTGAGTGTAAAGGACCTTTGGTTTGGTTTCTATCTTATCACTAATAAGTCATCGGAATTATATGTTTCTCGTAGAATTCAATATATTTCTTTATTGTGAACCATCTCACCATAAATGAATACGAGCACGAGTGCAAGCCCATTGTTCAAAAGATACGGCTTTGGTGTATGGGCCATTAAGAGTGTTGATATGAAACCAAGTGAAAGCTGGAAAAGAATACTATATCGTAGGAGATTCATTGTATGTTATATGGACTTGAGAAAAGGATTCCCGAAATATTATTTACTTAAAGAAGATTAAGTAAAGAAGAAAGAACCACATAAAATTTCATTCAAATGTTGTAAAACTTCAAAGAAGAGTTTCTTTGTAAAACTGATATCTAAATAAAGTTTATATGATCTTGTTAAATTTCTGTATAAATAAAAAGAAGTTTCTTTGCACTTTCAAAGCTCTTTCTTAGCAGAAGTTTTTATCGATTTTGCTTTTGCCATATAACAGATGAGACAATAACCCATGGTCAGACTGGTTTTTGTTGCTTTGTATTGCTTTGTTAACACTTTTACATGAGATACCTGTTGAATCAGATTTACTCTGCCAGTATACATTGAATGGTCTTCTAATTGATCCATAGTTAAATACTGTAAATTAGTACCTCTAAATCAAATATATTTTTTATTATACGTCAGGATATCCAAATTCTTTTATAATCTTCTCATTCACATTCCAAGACTTAATAGCACGGCCCATTACCTGATTCGCAATCCAATCCCTGGACTCTCTTCAATATGTCGCTCCATACGAATTGCATGATCATTGATTAAAGACAACAGCAAATATAGCAGCGACAAAGCTAGTCTCAACATATTGCTTCTGAAGAATAGATGTTCAATTACCTAAATATATTAGAAACAGTTCTGAAGGTCAACCTGGGAGATGTTACCTGTTGGCTTTTTCAACAAGTTCCTTTTTGAGATAATATCTTTTTAATGGATGGTCATGCTTTTTAAATCGTGTGTAATGAGTAAGAGAGCTTCTTCAAAGTTTAAGATGTTTACCGGATGATCAGAAGAGTAATCCATCCTTCTAAACCATGTAAATGACCAATCAGGGCTTTTAAGCATAGCTTGAACAAAACCTCATATACTCTCACCATACACCCTTTTTACCCTTCTTTTGTTGCTTTGTGTATTCTCTGTTGCTCCTCCAGAATTGACGACGGAGAAATTTGTGAATCTTCCATAGTTTACCTACGGAGCGATATCGTGATTATCTGTTGAGACTTGAGTTGTCGATACTAGATTTGCGGGTTTCTTCAATCTATGATCATGCAATTCGTATACAGAGACGGCCATATGGATTGTGGATCACGAAGGCTGTGCTGTTAAAGTATTGGAATGATAGAAATGTTGAATCAGATTTACTCTGGCAGCATACATTGAATGATCTCCAAATTCATTCATTGTTTTATAGTGTAATATCGTTCATTATTTTAAAATATATATCTGGATATCCAACTTCTTTTATAATCTTTATTTTCACATTCCAAGACTTAACAACACAGCCTTTGATCTACAATCCTCGTGGTCTAATTAATACGTTGGTATACGAATTGCATGATCATTGATTAACGATACTCGTAACTCTCGTATCGAACATTCCAGTCTCAACAAGAAAGATTATAAAAGAAGCTGGATATCCAGATATACATTATATAGACTTTTAAATTAACTAACTAATTAACAATATTTAATTATGAGTGAATTAGGAGATCACAATGTGTGTGCCACTAGAGTAAATCTGATTCAACATCTTGAAGCTCCTTTTGTTCACATAAATATTAACTTGTTTGTTTTCAGGAAGTCTCTGACCAAAGGCTTTATTTAAAAGGAGAACGTTAGTTTCAAGAATCTTTATATATCTATTAGGAGCTCTTTCGAAGAGGGATGGTAGACATTAGATTTATAATTCATGATCTAGCTTTTGAGCAAACTCAGACCTGCAATTATATGGATTTCATTCAGTCAATGTTATTCAGATATGCTGTGAAAGTTTAAAAGCGGCTTATTTTTGTAGCTTAGGATGAAAGAAGTTTTCCCAGAAGTATTATGCTACTTCTTATTCTATAGACAAAATAGAATAAATCAAGCTTCCTTCCTGAGGTCGCAAATTCATTCAAGCAAGCTCAGGATAATCAAAGGAAATAAATAGATTATATCAGCTAATACTCCAAATATTAGGCTCCAGGAGTTGGTGATTAAGAATTTTTCTTCCAACATTATCCATTCTTAGGTTATTGCATGTTTTTCTGTAACATGAAGTTCTATAAGATTTTGTAAATACTTATAAAAGTATCTTTGTCATGCATGGTTTTTTCCCTACATAAATGGACCTCCAGATTCATGGGTACAATTCGCTTACTTTAGTCCATCCAATAAGTCTCTGCAAAGTTATTAGACTTGTTCAGCATGAGCTCAAATTTGTTAGTGATAAGCTAAACCTGTTTTAAGATACAGAGGTTACTTTTAAATCTTTTCTGTTTCAATAAAACGTATCATCTTTCCCTGTCATGTGTATTTTAAATACTTAAAAAACATAAATTTTATTATGCTTTATGCATATAAGTTAGATGAATAAACTGAACATTTTCAACTTTCAAAGAAAAAATAAGTCAGAATTTCATAAACTGGAGGACACCTTCTTCAGTGATACAAAAAACCATAAAGGTCATTTTTGCTATTTTGTGAGTAATTACCAAAACATAGAGAGTAAACTTTCAGTTTAAAAAATGGGTTTAGATATTTGAGAGTGACTATTTTTGTTTTGCAACATATAACTCTTTTAACATTTGAAGTTTTATATGTATAACGCAATACCAAGATGAATGATGAGAGTATCCAAAAAATTAAAAGATTTTAACGCTCAAAGTGAATATGAAAAGTTGAATTTTTTGTAGACTTTGATGAAAAAAAATTGTTTTTGTTCTTTCTTGAACAATCATATATAAACTATCAAAGAAACAATCAAAAAGCCAGATTGGTAGTGAGTGACAAAAGTCAAACTCAAATTTCCTCCTATATTATATCAATAAACATTTTTCAATCTCAAATTGTTTTGTTAAAGTTCCCTAGATCTGAAAAAGTTAGTAAAACAAAAGTCAAATTTGTCTATTTTACTATCAAAATTATATCTATTTCTTTTTTATCTAGACCTTCAAAATTTCTTTCATAAGAATCTTACATCCTGAATACCATACATTCATTGAGTTATCTATTTAAGGGTATTTGGCTATTATAGCGATTCAAAACTGTTTCTTATATTAGGTTTCATGGAAATTCTACTCAAAGATTTTTTCAAAATAAACACTTTTACTTTGGTGAAGAGGCTCCTATATAAAAACTTCTTTAAGAAAAACAGATCTATTTCTCTTAACCATTTCATAAAATCCTTTTAAGATAACATTGGAATCTTTTTCAAAATTTATATCCATTCATAAAGGAAATAATTACTTTTTAATTAAAATTTTTGAAAACTTTTTCAAATTGAGACAATGTTTTTTATTTTTGATCATTTTTGTAGGGTAGCATAGCCAAAGAGAAAAAAAAATATGAAAGAGATAGTAAACGATAGTTCTATACTAGCAGTGAGTTTCAGATTGATGTGGTATAGTCTAAACGGTATATAAGAGAATCTTCATCTTTTATTGGCAAATCTATATGTGTAAAGTAAGGGAGATCTAACTTATTAAAAACGAAACAGAAGTTTAAAATGAGTTTAGTTTTCTTTTTCCCTTTTTTTTTTTTTTTTTTTTTACTGGGGAGATCTTCCTCTATTTCAAGAGGAAGATCTTTTGTTGTTGTTAGAACTCAAGCTTATATATCAACTATTTTATAAGTTCATCATAATACTTCTTTCTCTTACTCTTTGTCTGTTCTGTTCATTTTTTCTAAACCAAAAAACCACTTCAATTCATTGAGTTTTCTTTCATTTATTTTTATTTTTAGTTATACTTCAAATTCCTTTAGTCAATAGCAATTTCGATAAAATTAGTTCAAGGTTTCATTGAAGTATTGTAACATGATTTCAATATGTGTTTGTGAGAGTGTTTAGCTTAATGTCCTCTTCCTCCAAGATTTTGAACTATATAAAATATATAACTCGAAGAACTTATTGGAGACAAAGAGTAACTTGTTTTTTATTATTTATACCCCTTCCAATGATATCACTAAAATGGGCAACATTGAAAACCATTGAGTCTATTCTGGCTCAAGAACAATTGTCTTCTCTGTCAGCTATGGTAATACTGTTCAAAGAGACAGTAGTGCAATGTAAAACAATCACGTTTTAATTGAAAAAAAAAAAAAAAAAAAAAAAATAATAAAAAAAAAAAAGCACTAATCTCTGTTGTATCATCCAGTTAGTAAATGATATATGAACAGCTTCTTTGACAAGGGACTTTGATTAAGACTGTTGAAAAGTTAGTGAACTATGAAATTTGCTAAGCTTTTTGAGCAAACATTAAGAGAAGAGTCGTTACCGGAGGAGTGGATAAATACAGCGATTCAGTACAAGCTGTTGAAGAAGTGTATAAACAAGGTTGTCGATGAGCTAGATAAAATCGGGCTTGAGAAAGAAACGTTGTCTGTTCTTTTTGGAAATGAGGACTCTGAGAATGATGATGAACTGGTCTATGCTAGTTATGGATTCAAAAAAACTTTAGATGAGGTGGACCCTAAATTTATTATAAGTGTGAAGAGCAAGGATGTAGCAGAGAAAAGAGATGTACCCAGTGCTGTACTTGATATTGTTGATAAGCTTTTGGAAGAGTTTGCTCAACAACGGTCAATGGATGGTGGTCCAAGAATAGTTGAAGTAGTTGAAGACGAGACTGCTCAAATAACAAAGATAACGATTAACATGTCCCTGGACTCAGTGTTTTTCCACACCTTGTATCAAGAATTGAAGGCACTCGATGACCTAAAACAACACCAAGAAAACAAGATGATAGAAGATTTGAATACAGTTGGAAATTCTATTTCAGCTTTATCCAGTCCTTCCAAGAGGAAGTCAGATATGTTGGTCTGGAGAGAGATTTTCAAAGAATATATTGATTCAGAAATATTTTTCAGTACATCAGAGTTCAAGCCGGGAGAGAAAGACGTTGATGAGGCAAGGAATAATTTGACTTTGTTTTTGAAAAGAATAACTGAAAATAAGTCTTTGAAACAGTTTCATAATAAGAAAAGTGTCGAAGCATTTCAAGCATTTTACAACGTAAATGTGGAATTATTGAAAGCTTTACAATTTCAAACTTACAACAAATTGGCAATAACAAAGATATTGAAGAAATTCGATAAGCAAACATCGCTAAGGGCCAAGAGCAAATTTCCAGCTTTGATTCTGAATGATCCATTTATCAACAGATCTTTTTCTCAAACAATATGTGCCATCATAGCAAGCAGATTGTTGAATATAGTTCCTCAATTGGAAGATTACACTTGCCCTATATGTTGTTCTGTTGCTTTCAAGCCGATAAGATTAGGATGTGGTCATGTCTTTTGTGTGAGATGTCTTGTGAAAATGCAAAGAAAAAACCAAGATCATTGTCCCTTATGTAGAGCTGATGTGGTTATGAAGGCTGACCAAAGTAATTTGGATATGGCAAGGTTAGAATATCTTAAACTTTTTTTCCCAAAAGAGACCAAGGAGAAACAGTTGGAAACTGAAAGAGAAATTGCTAAAGAACAATACGAGCTGGTTTACGGCCCAGAACAAAAGTGCTGTATACAATAGATGTCATAGAGAGAAGTACTTGCAATCCTCTTGCAAGTGGCTATAATGGGGGTAATGGGTGAAACAAAAAAAAATTTACATTTTAAGTACTTGTATTAATAGTTATGATTCGCTTTAAAAATAGCTTAATTTTTTTATTTGAAAAAAAAAAAAAAAAAAAAAAAAAAAAAAAAAGTAGCTTTATAAAACCAAGTGATTATAACATCATCATGAGTGATCCAAAATCAAACAAATCAGAAAAGTATGATCGACAATTACGATTGTGGGCTACTAATGGACAATCGAACATTGAAAATTGCCACATTTGTTTGATTGGGATCACGACTACCAACATTGAGTTGTTGAAAAATTTGGTTTTACCTGGTTGTGGGAACTTCACCATCATTGATCATGACGACTCCAAGGATTTCTCACATAATTTTTTCTGGTCAGAAGAGAGCTCTATAGTCGATAATTTGAAGAGTTTGAATCCAGATGTCAATGGGGTCTTGATTAAGGAACCAATTTCAAAATTAATTGAAGAAAACAGTGCATCTTTTTGGAATCAGTTCACCATTGTCATAATGGATGATTCAATAGAAACCTATGAACACGAAAGAAAACTTGTAAATATGTTATGGGAGGCTGATATACCCGTATTAAAAAATGTATCATATGGGTTTTATGGCATAACAAGAGTCATGGTGAAAGAACATTCGATTATTGAAACACATCCAGAATCACTTGTTGACCTTAGAGTTGAAAATCCTTGGGAAGAACTAGAAGAATATGCCGAGTCCCTTGTTTTGGAAAATATGGATGATGTGGATCATGCTCATGTTCCATATGTTGCCATATTGGTGAAACTGTTGAAACAATGGAAAGAAGAACATAATGGTGAAACACCAACACAAAAAAGCAGGTCTGAATTTAGGAAAAGTATTGAAAAAATGGCAAGGCCTGGAGACGAGGCAAATTTCCGTGAGGCATCTCAGTTTTCTCATAGAGCCACTAATCCACCAGTTTTGAAACAGTCCGTTGCTGACATCATCAACAGTACACCAGAGCCAAATTTATCCACCTCGATATTTTGGATATATACAAAAGCATTACAAAGTTTCATGAAAAAACACAACAACCAACTCCCATTATCTGGGGTATTACCAGATATGACAGCTGACACAGCAAACTATGTTACTTTGCAGAACATTTATAAAAGGAAATTTCTTAAAGATAGAGATGATTTCATAGAAGAACTTAGATTAATTATCACAAGTATTGGCAGGTCCAATGATGAGATAAGTGAAGAAATGGCCAATACTTTTTGCAAAAATTCGAGGTTTTTAACAGTGCAAAAGGGAAGTAAGGAACCATTGAGTAACTCATTACTCAGTGAATTATCTCCTTCTCATTATCAAGAAGCTTATTTCAAGATTTATTTGGCATTTTTAACAGTTGAAAATTTGAAAAAAAATGGTAAGAAACTTGAATTATATTCCAAAGAGAGAAATTTTGAAAATTTGAAAGAATCAGTCATTGAAATTTTCAAAAAATTTGATATCAATCAAGATTTCCAAGATGAAGAATTTGAGAAAATAATATTAGAAATTGCCAGATCCGGAGGATCGGAATTGCATAATGTGGCTTCATTAATGGGTGGAATTGGAAGTCAAGAAGCACTTAAATTTATCACTGGACAGTATGTACCAATTGATAATTTAGTTGTCTTTGATGGAATCGTAAGTCATACAGAGTGTTTTAAGATATGATATATATAGCATTAAAAATTGAAGTTTGTCTTTTTCTATAAATCTCCAAAAAAGCCTCCCATTTCATCATTTTGGTTTTTCTTCTTCTTCTTAGACTTTACAAGATCTTTCCAATCAACAGAAGTTTCTTCTTCATCATTTGACTCGGCTTCAAGTAATTCTTTCTCAATAGCATCTCTTTTTCTTTTCAATTTTTCTTTCCTTAAAGCTCTATTCTCTTTTGTTTCTAATTTATCACTCCATGACATGTTCTTTTTTTTCAACCTCAGTTTCTCTTCTTTCTCCTCTTTAGTTATAACTTTAGCTTTTTCAAGTTCTAAATCTTTTAATCTTGTAGCTTCCTTTTGCTTGTCCAAAAACAGATATTTATTCATATCAATTTTGTCACCAATCCAACCCCCATCGGGAAGATCTTGAACGTATTTCAATTCAGGCATCTTTGGAAGTCTAAACAAACCATACATCTTTGCTAATCCAATATAATCCAAACTTTGTAATCTGAAGATCGATTTTGCATTGTGCTTGGAATAATACCTGATAAAGCTTACATATGCAATGACACCATGCTCAAATCTTCCACGATCTTCCAAAATCCAATTGTTAATTATATTATTAAATTGCTCATCATTGTTATTGGAATACTTGTAATCAAGTTCAGTGATATTGACACCTTTCACCTGCATGAAATCCAAATAATCCTCCTCTCTACCTTCATTCAACAAAACTATAGCTCTTCCAACTTTATTGGCTCTTCCTGTTCTACCAGATCTGTGCAAAAATACATCAGGATCAGTAGGTGGATCGATTTGAATCACTAAGTCCACTTCTGGTATATCAATACCTCTAGCAGCAACATCAGTTGTCATCAACACAGCTTTTTCTTGTTCTTTGGAAAAATTGTCCAAAGTCTTAAGACGAGGTTTAGCTGGTAATTTCCCATGCAAAGAAAAAAATTTCAATCCTTCCAATTCAGGGACTTCTTTGAGTAACTTTTGGAACATGCTATAGAAATAAGTAACCCCGGTACAACTTGGGAAGTAAACTATTGTTTTTCTTGTTGCCGATTTCAGTATTATATCAAGGGTATATTTGATCTTATTTTCAGGTTTCACTGCCAAATAATTAATCCCTAAAGCCTGTGGAGTGAACTGAGAACCACCAGAATTCTTAACAACGATCTTAACAGGGTTAGTCATACCCGTTTTGAAGATAGATGATCCAGCACTCGAGATTGTAGCGGAAAATAAACCAGTTCTTCTTTGTCTTGGTAACTGTTTGATAATTTTCAAGACATCTTGTTCAAAACTCATGTCTAACAATTTATCTGCTTCATCTAGCACCAATATTTCCAAGCTATTCGTCTTGACGTAATTAGAAGATAAGAAATCCAATAATCTACCTGGAGTTGCAATCAAGATCTGAGGTTTAGTATTCAAGAAAGATGACAAATCTTCTCTCACCGATGAAAGTGAACCCACAAGTAATTGTGTCTTGATCTGGGGCAATTCTTCTGGTCTAAACTTTATCAATTCTTGGAACACTTGATTTATTTGATTTGCAAGTTCTCTTGTTGGAGATATCACGATTCCAATCATATGACCTTTTTTCAACTCATTTTGAAATTTGTCAATCTTCTCTAAGACAGGAATAGCAAATGCTAATGTCTTACCACTTCCCGTGACTGCTTCCACCACAACATCTTTGTTTTGCGAAAATAATGGTATGGTGGATGCCTGCACAGGTGTCATCTTGTCAAACCCAAGAGACTTTATCGCTTCTCTTATCCATGGCTGGAGATCGTATGATATGTCATCCCAAGAAAGAGATGGCTTATTCACAGGTGCCATTGTAATATGAATTGGAAATGTGTAATGATAAACTTTTTATATCTCATCTCTTTAAAATTTTTTTTTTTTTTTTTTTTTTTCACAAAAATTTTTTTTTTTCTTTTAAGAAAAAAAAAGTTTCAATTACAAGAGAAAGAGAAAATCGATGGATGAATGAATTCATTCAGATTGTGGAAAGCTGTTAGGATTCAAAGAGAGTTTTGCCGTTCATCTAGATTCATACATAACAGCATGTCGTTGTATCAAAATACACCTATAAACTACGAAAAATGGACAAAGAGGCAGTTGATAAATAAGATTTTACAATTGGAACAAATTGAAACGAAGAACGAAGAGAAAACAGAGGAAGTGGAACAAGTACCGATATTGAATGGAGCTGTTAAGGCTAAACTGAAAAAGCAATTGGTTTTCACCAAGGAAAACACAAGACTTGTAGGTTTGAAATTCTCATATCTGGGATGGCCATATCAAGGACTAGCTATACAAAAAGAAGAGACTGTACTACCTACTGTTGAACAAAAAATAATGGAAGCACTTCATCAGGTGAAGATGGTCCCAACATTAGATGTCAATGATTGTGAGTTCAGCCGTTGCGGTAGGACTGATAAAGGTGTCAGTGCAATGAATCAAGTTATTTCGTTGAGAATAAGATCTAGTTTGTCAGTGGAAGAGAGACAAGATCCCGGTAATGATGCAAGGGAAATGGACTATATAAATATTTTGAATCAAGTGTTACCGGAAGATATCAGACTTCATGCTGTATGTTTACGCCCACCACCAGATTTTGATGCCAGATTTAGTTGTCGTTTCCGTCATTATAAATATATATTTGACTCTACAAATTTAGATTTACAAGCCATGGCAGAACTGGCCAAGAAATTTGAAGGTATCCATGATTTCAGAAATTTTTGTAAAGTTGATGGTGCTAAACAGATCACTAATTTTGAAAGAGAAATTTTTAGTGCTCTGATTGTGCCACTCGGTAATGGTACTAATTCCAAATATTACATATTTGATTTGAAAGGAAGAGCTTTTTTATGGCATCAAGTTCGTTGTATGGTTGCCATATTGCTCATGGTTGGTCAAAATTTAGAGCAGGCAACAATTATTGATGATTTATTAGATATTGTCAAATATCCAAAGAAACCACAGTATATAATGGCCAATGATTTACCTTTAATTCTTTATGATTGTCAATTCGATGATGATGTCAAATGGATCCCAACACAAGTTAATTCAAAATCGTCAAGGGCAAATAACAATTTCAAAGGTGTTCAGTTTGATTATAATTTGAGATCCATCATTTTCGATATCATGAATGATGTTGCCATTAAGCCATTTGACAAGGAATTGGAAAACAAAATAAGATTACACTATGGAGATGGTAAGGGGAAATATGTGAACAAAAATGTACCAATTTGTGAAAGAGGAACCGTTGGAACACCAGATCAAATCAATGAAAAATGGAGAATCAAGCATCAAAAGAGGAAAAATATGACAGAAGATATATAGAATGTTAATAAAAAAATACTAATTCCTCATTTTCCCCCCCCGATTGCAACCCTAAAAGGGAAATTTTCCATATCACAAAACTTTATAAAAATTACCATATTGGGGCCCCAAAGGCGGAAGAAGAGATCAGCTTCAACTGATAAAGAAAATGAGGTTATCTTTTTGCAAACTTGAAACCAAATTCCTGGTTCATATATATATATATGTGGTGCCTGAATTTTATACAATTCACAGGTTTCAGCATCCAAAAAAAAAAAAAAGATGAATTCACAACTGTTACTTATATCACTTTCTTCCATTGGGTTACTGACATTGATACCACCATTGGCATGGCATATAAAGTGTCGTAACATTCCAGCAAGTGTATTGATTTTTTGGTTAATACTTTCAACTTTAAAAGCACTTGTCGATGCGAGTATTTGGGGAGGAGAAGATTTTGAGCGAAAATGGGATGGTAAAGTATGGTGTGATATCATGGTACGGATTCAACAAGGTACTGATTCTGGAGTTGTATGTGCTATAAGTGCCATTGCATTGAATTTATTTCTAATATTGTCTCTGAATGATTGGACTATTGCATGGTTTGAAAAGACAAAGAAGAAAATTTGTATTGAGTTGAGTATATGTTTACCGACACCTGCATTTATCATTGCCACCAATTATATCATTCTGAGTAATAGGTATGTGATATTGAGATATTCTGGATGTCAGGCTGTATATAGTAAGACTTGGCTTGTGATCTTATTGTTCAGTATGTGGCCTTTAATTTGGTCAATTATTGCAGTCATATTATCAGCAATGACCATCTTTCGTTATTTCCAAAGACGTAAAGATGTGAAGGATATCTTGAAGACCACTGAATCAGGTTTGAATTTCCGAAGATTTGCCCGTTTACTCATTTTTTGTATCTTGATATTATTAGTGATGCTCCCATTATCGATATATTTCTTTGTCACAGATGTTGGTTATTATACAGAATCCTTCCAATGGTCAGATGTTCATAGCCCCTTGATTTGGAAGATGATTTGGTATTTTGATATCGACGTTGTGTACGATAGGTACATCATATGTGGATTAGATTATCTCACGTTTTTGGTATTTGGATTGGGTCATGAGGCAATTGGCATGTACAAGGATTTCCTTAGAGTGATTGGGTTAGGTTTTGTATTGGATAAATTAAATGAATCTTATTTTACCAAGAAAGTTGAAGAAGATGAATCTTTTGAGATGTCCAGCCTTCCAACTCAGTCAGTTGCTCCAAGTGATGAAGGTATCACGTTCTCAAGAGCTTATAACAGCACGGTACCACTGACTTCATTTCATCAAGACTCTGCTTATTATTATATGCAAGAACTGAATGATGAGTTTGAATGGGAAGGGGATGAAGAATTTTATCAAAATTATTTAAGAGATAACAATTTAGAAGAAGATGAGTATCAATACACGTTGAGTAGAACTTATTCTTTTAAAGAAGATAAAATTATATAATAGTGTATATCTATCTACATGGGCAAAACAAACAAAATAGGGTATAATAATGGTACAATAAAAAATAACGCGTCACAATTAAGCTGATTCTCCTTCTTCTCCTTCTTTGGCTTTTGGATACTTGACAACTTCTACAGCATTTTGAAATAACATCAAATTATAAGATTTAGTACCATCTTCTCTTTCAAAAGCACTATTGGAAGCATCAGCTTCAATATAAACTTTAGCACCTTTTCCCAAATGTTTTTGCATGAATTCAATTTGAACTGGGTTGAATACAGCAATGTTGAACCATGATGTGGTTTGAACACCTTTATTCTTAGCATTGATGGCAATTGAATATTTCAAATAGTCTTTATCACTTGAAGTTGTCTGTAAAGTTAAATCTGAACCAATTGTACCAATCATTGTCATCTTGGCAAATTTAGCAGCTTGTGTTGTGGAGAAAGCACGAATAGAAGGAGTGACCTTTAAGAGATTAGTTGATCTGAGCATTGTCCTTGTTGTCTTGTTTGTTTATTTAATTAAATAGAAAAAAAAAAAATGGCGCCTGTTTTTTTTCTTCTTCTTAAAGTTGTTGATGTTTTTTGGGATGAATTGGTTGTTGTATGCACTATTTTCTTATCTCTTGACACGGTCTGTCAACTTCTTTTCTTTTTAAATATACAAGCAACACATATCATCAAGTAGCAAATATTTATATATACTTATATAAACTGTGTTAAGCTATATTTTGTCTCAAGTGTTTATCTTTAGTGTTACTATTTTTTTATTTATAAAAGCAAAGATAAGAACAAAAGGCAAAGAGAAAATTACACAGTTGACAATGGCTTTTAATCAACAACAGCAGCAGCAGCATCATGTTGGATCAGTGGGTACGAGTTCATCATTGTCAAATTCTGTACCAAATAATTATATCAATTCGTACCTTGATGAATCGGAATGGATCTTATTTTCACCAACAAATTCAAATCCAACTGAATTAAGAGATGACGATATCCTTTCTTCAATATCAAATGAGACTTTGAACGAGATTGAAGATGATGATGAAGAAGAAGATTCACTTATTGACTCATTTAATGATCAAATTATAAAACAGAATAAACATTCTATATATTCGAATGACGATTTAGAAACAAGGATTAATAATTGGAGAAAAGAACAAATACATGATATGTTGGATGAATTAACTTCTAAATCATACAAGAATTCAACCGATGATTTGGACAAGATAGATTTCATGAAAAGTTGGGGAATAGACGATGGTAAGATTCGATTAAAGAAGAAAGTTAAACTGAAAATTGCAAGAAAAGAATTGAAAGAATTGTTTTATGGATCTAATTTGTTACAAAGATTGGATAAAGATGATATTAAAGTTATTAAGAAGATATTGGTGAAATTCTCGAAAGAATTAAAGACTGATGATATCAAAGATTCCCGTCCACATTATATCAAGAATTTACAAGAAATAAACAAAGATTTGAAATTGAGTCATCATCATCATCATAATCATCATCATCAAATAGGAGGATTATTACAAAATCCTGATTTAGAGAAATATTTACCAATTTTCATAAAAGATCTCATCATTGAAAATCAAAATAAAAATTGGAATGACAATAATAATAATGACATCCATCAGTCCAACAATTTTTGGGATACAGATTTGAAAAGTTGTAATTCATCGTTATTATCATTATCAACAAACTCAATGATGTTCAATTTCAATTTAAATGAGTTTGCTTAAAAGGTGGGAAAGGGATAGGTTTATAAGGGAGGAAATTTTTTTAAGGAGAGTTTTATTTGTTTTGTAGATGTACTTTTTTCTTTTTTTAATATTCAATTTTATAACTCTGACTCTTGTAACAGAAGGCGCCTAAGTTATCGACGATCAGCTAAATGATACTTGGTCTCTGTGTGATTATTGCAATTCTTTTAATTTTTTTAGAAATTTCCAGTAGACCAAAGAGGATTAAAAATATAACTGTTATCCCTTCACGATGGCCATTTATAGGGAATTTTTTCCAACTCAATGAGAATCCATGTTTGAAATATCTTGAATGGAGTGGTAATGTTGGTGATGAAGTTTTCCAAATTAGGATGGGTAATAAGAATGTTGTTGTTGCCAATTCTTTTGATTCAATTAGAGAATTATGGATTAAAAATTGTGTTGCTAATAATTCGAGACCTCAATTATACACTTTCCATCAAGTCTTGTCCCGTTCAAGTATATACACTGTTGGAACTACACCTTTTAACTCATCATATAAGAGAAAGAGAAAATGTATCTCGACTCATTTACATAAGAAAGTTGTTGATAGTTATTCCGATTTGATCTCAGATGAACTGAGTTTATCAGTGTTTAGGATATTTTCTCAACTGACAAAGGGTGATTTGAGTCTTCTCAAATGGGTTCAGTATTATAGTTTGAAAATTAGTTTGAAATTGACTTTCAATTATCAAATTGATATTGATCATTTTGAAAAAAATTTGGCAGATGAAATCATCTATGTGGAAAATGCTATTGTACAAATGAGATCTCATACATCAAATATTCAAGATTATTTACCTTGGTTTAGATTTTTGTCATCAAATAAGAGGGCAAATGAATTAAGATCAAGAAGAAATAAATATATGGATATGTTATTTGAACATGGCTTAGGACAAGATGATGGTCTTGTTAGTGATATTATCCAAGAGATGGAACTAAATGAATTGAAAAGTATTTGTCTCACTATGGTAAGTGCCGGATTGGATAATATTGGCTTAAATTTCGAACATTGTATTGCTCAATTAGCCAGTTCACCAATTTTACAAGCCACTGCATACCGTGAAATCTTAAATACATATGGAACATCATTCAATGCATGGACAAAATGTCAAAATGATTTTAAATGTGATTATATAGTGGCTTTGCTCAGAGAAACTTTAAGGTATTTCACCGTCTTGCCATTAAGTTTACCAAGAGCCACCACCAAGGATATCCATTATCGAGATGCTATAATTCCAAAAGGTTCAATTTTATTCATGAATGCATATGCAGGGAATCATGATGAAAATTATTTCCCCAATTCACATGTTTTCAAACCTGAAAGATATTTAAATTCAAATTTTCAATTATTAGCAAATTATAATAGCAATCATGGAAGAATTATTGAAGATATTCCAAGTTTCTCCTTTGGAGTTGGATCTAGAATGTGTGCAGGCAATCATTTGGCTTTTAAAGAATTATACATCTTATTGGTCAAATTCTTAGTACTGTTCGAAGTCTCATCACCGATAAAGATAGAGTTAGATCCTATCAAACTGAATAAAGATCCTTCATCAATTGCCATTGAACCGGATGAATTTAAAATCCATATACAAGTGAGAGATGATTTCGATGTGATCAAAGCTCATGAGATGCTGTTGATATATGATAATAAGTATATCTTACGAGAAGATGATATCTTTGTATAGAGTAGTAGTGTACGTATCAAACAATGGCATTTTTCGGGTTAATTTTTTTTTGGAATGACGAGAAAAAAAAAAAAAAGAACAAAATTGGGAATGTGGTTTTATTTATCAATATAGTTCATAATACAACTAAAAAACAAGATGGGAGACACCGAGAGAAAGACGTATATCACCACGATATTACAACAGAAGTCTCCTTTGGAATCAATTGAATTGATAAAATTGAGATTAAATGAGTCAAGGGCTATCAATTCTCAATTGATTGAATTTTTCGAAGAGTATCTTAAACTGCAAGAATCTTATGCTCTGAGATTGAATCAAGTATTGTTGAAAGGAAGTAAACTATTCACGGATGATACTAAATTCAACAATCAATTAGAGACATTGGGTTTATTTGAGCCAATTTGGAATTCGTTAATCGGTGAAATAAATACCGAATTAAAATTTGTTGATAATAAGACAAAGACTTTAAATTTAGATGTATTGAGTAAATTAAATCATTTTGAGAAAAAATATAAAGGTAATTCTGAAAATTTGAATAATTTGAGAAGATTAGGTTATCGTTTACAAAATTTGGCAAAAAATAATTCAAAACAACAAGAATTTGAACAATTAACAAGAGAATGGGAAACAAGAGTTCCAAATTTTGTTGAAATTGTTGAAAATTATGATTTTAATAGATTTATCTTGTTAAAAGATGTATTTCTCAGTTTGCAATCGACAAATCAAGATACATTACCTGATTTGACAAAACAAGTTGAAAAATCTTTAGAATTTGTATTAAATTTTGATCCAAATGATGAAATAACAAGATTTGCTCAAGAAGTTACATCTAAAAATATTCAATTTGATCAGTCTGATTTAGTTGGAGCAGCAGCAGCAGCAGCAGCACCAGCTGTTGTTTCATCGAAATCTCCAACTAAAGCTGAAAAACATCATAGTTTTCTTCATTCTGGTAATAGACAAGTTTCTACAACTTCAACTGCTACAAATGATACTTTATTAAATAATGGATTCACCGGTTCCAAGCCAAAGGAGAAGAATAAATTAAAATCAAGAGTTGGATCTATCTTTGGTAAAAAGAAAAAAGATAAGAAGCTGAGTAAGCATCATCAACCTGATACCATTGCCGAATCCCCAATAACTTCAAATAATACTTCTAGATCAAGTTTACCTTTGAATGAAACTCCAGTTGTGTCTCAACCTTCATCAGCAGCAGTAGATAGAAGATCGTCAGTTGCCTCATCATCAAATGATTTGTACCAAACTTCACGTGCTCCAACTGCTGCTCCTATTGAAATTGAACAACCAACTTTGAACCAACGTTTAAGTGTTTCTAGTCAGCCATTGACTCCATCGCCAGCTAAAAACACACCACCTGTTACGAATAGTACTGCCACTGAGTATTTCACAGCAAATTCTGGTACAGCAATCTCAGAGCAACAACATATTCCTCCTCCGGTACCTGTTGCAAGAGGAACTTTCAATGGATCTACCACTGCACCACCAGTTTCCATTCATGATCGTCCTCATGGAAGTGTACCACCACCTCCACCAACTCGTCAAAGAAGAGATATTCAATCGAGCTTGTTTGTTGGTTTGGATCCAACTAAGGATCCTGCTGCATTACCACCAACTTATCAGAGTCAAGAACCGTTAGGAAGACAAATTACTGGTGGTTCATTACAAAGACAAAGTACCGGGGCATTACTTCCAGCTGCATCTTTTAACCATCCTGATTTGGTTTACCCTGGATTGAACTCTAGTGTTGCAGAAGTTGTGAATGCTACTTATAAAGATAATCAATTGATAAAAGGTAACGTTGTCTCTGAGTTGGCTTTAAGTTATATTGTTGGATCAGAGATTGCCAAATTACCTTCATCGATTAAATTACAATTCCCACTGGCAACTTCATTGGGTAAACTCTTGGTGAATAACCAATTTATAAGACAAGACTCTGAGACAGATTTTGAAATTATAGATGTATCTGCTATACATTTGAAAACAGTTGGTGCCATCAAGTACACTGTACCAATTACCAAATCTGTTGTGAGTGTATTACCAGTATGGAGATTTGAGCCTCATCAGACAAGTGTTGTTATCAGTGTTAAATTATCACCTGAAATATTGGACTTTTTACCACTGGATGCTTCCATAGTGCTTAACAATTTTATTGTTTCCGTCTCGATCATTGGAGCTCATGCCACGTCTGCTGCTACAAGACCAACGGGTTCATTCAACAAGGATAAAGCCAGAGTTACATGGGTCTATTCGGGTCCTGTGACATTGAGCCATGACAAAGAAGAAAGAATCATTGCCAGATTTGCCACAGATGGAACAGCAAGAGAAAGTGAACATGGAGTGCAAATCAAGTTCACTGTTAATAACGAAGATGGAGCACCATTGGTGACGACTCCAATTGAATTACACAGTAAAAACGTTTACGGTATCGATCCATTTAACAGCAATACAGACGTCTCCAAAGATGAAGAAGAGTTGGAAGATGATAATTGGAAATTGGTACCTACTGTCAAGACTTTAATTGCAGGTAAATATGAAGGTCACTCTTAAAATGCTATTTTTTCTCTTATAGTTTACAAAAAATTCAATTCAATCACTAAAAGATGAAATTTGTATAACAAAATCTTTGGTTAATCCACCACGCGAAAAAAAAATGGTGTTTTTTTTTTTTTTTTTTCTGTAAACAAATGTTTTTTTCGTGTCTTTCCCTCTGCCTGCTCTCCGTCTGTTTTGGGTGGAAGACCAGGCAGAGAGTGGAAGGAACTTTTACATAACTAGTGAAAAAAAGATAAAATAAAAATAAAATAAATAAATAAAATTGTTTACATTCATATATCACCATCATTATCCTTCTTAGATATGGAACCTCCTTTGAAACAATTGATGAACTTGAAAGTTCTTTATACACTTGATGATACCACTACGTATCTTGGACGGTCTCTGAAACCTTTGTTGGTACGAGTTATTGATATTCCAAATTCACATATAAGATTAGGTGCTGTTGATTTGAAAAAATGTTTACAAATAGTATTACAATCAAGTCCGGAGCTTGTTAGTGATAACTACGATTTCAGTTGTTATAGCAAGGATATCAGTGAACCTGATGAACCTTATGTTGGTCATGGGATGTTTTCAAATTTGAAAGATAAGAAGGGAGAAAATCTTGTTCCAGGTAGAGTTTGTACTTCATTTGCATCTTTACTTGGAGGTACAAATTCTAGCGAGACTTTGGAAGTTAAATTACGATTGCTCAAGATACATAATAAGAAAAGATCATACGAGGAGAATACTTCATCGGAAAATGAAGAAGACAACTTCACTGCACCAACAACAGGGAGGTATTACAAACGTGTTGCACAAGAACCATTGAAAGCTTCAAGAACAAAGTCATTACCAGCAGCTTCAAATAAGCAGCAGCAGCGTAGGAAAATATTGCCAAATCTTAGTCAAAGAATGAATTCAATAGCAATAATGCCAACAACAACAACACCGTTCCAAGAACCTAAGAAAAAGACAACATGCCTTGAATGTGGTACTAATGACTCAAAGACTTGGAAAATCATCAAGAAACCTTTAAAACAACTCAATTACAAAACCGGAGTATTATGTAATGATTGTAATGCTACAATGTTGAGATCTGGAATTTCGTCATTTGTGAAACCAAATGAATATAGACGCAGAAAACCATTACAAAACTCGTCATCACCTTCAATTCCAAATTTAAATAATGTCGATATCAACGATATCTTCTCATCAGAGTATGCTAGATTTGGTGGACCATTAACGGATATAGATCCATTACCTCAACAACTGACACCAGTGGATGATCCTACAAGGGCTACGAGATTAAACACAACATTGATAGATATGGACGAGGATAAAGAAAATATTCAACCAGTATCCCCTGATAAACCAATATCACTTTTACATAATACAAAGCAAACAGAATTCGAGAAAATATTGGCCGAATCATTCCATGAATTTTCCGTGAATTCACCAATTAATGATTCACCAAGTGGTAACATCACAACAAAACCCAATGAATGGCTGCTATTTTCACATGCGGAAGAAGATGAGCACCACGTGAAACAAGATGATTATAATAAGAAATACCTCGACAAGACACCAAAAGATGAAGATCGGGCAAATATTGCTTCATCTCCACCGATGTATAATACTCCATATAAAGATGATTCGATAGATAAATTGCATACTTCCATCTTGACCTCGATCAACGACGATATCAACAGCTTGGCAAATTGGACTAAAGTGTCACCTCCAACTTCGTTTGTCGAAGAAGATGATGATGATGACACCGAAGATGAGAAAGTGAATGTATAGTTTTCTCTTTTTTTTTTTTCCCATAAATAATATAATCTGCATTAATTTTTTTTTTTCATAAAATAAACAAACAACAACAACAACATGTTCACTCCACATCATCAGCTGTCAAGGAAAAGCCATTCTGGCACGACAAAGAAATCGTATGATCGTGCAATTGCAGAATTTACTCAATGGGCTCATAGAACTGTGTTTGATCCGAATCCAACTATAGTGACACCTGATAAGCTTTTAAGTTTTCTCAATTATTTAGACCAATTCCGTTGGAAACGTAATGGAGACAAATATTCATTTTCATATTATGAACAACACGTTAGTTCTATAGTGATATTATATGAGCAACAAAAAGAGCAATTTAAGACACGGCCCAAGATAGTGGAAGATGAGAATTCTGTCTTAAATAATGGAGAATGGCAACACCCTAGAGATAAACGTGTTAGAGAATTTATGAAGATGATTAAGAATAGAAGTAAAGAAGATAGACGATCTGTGGAAATTGAAGAACACAAGGAAGAGACAAGATTAAACTCTATTGAAGAACATCTTAGAATCCAAGCTGATTCGATTACAAGAACAAATGCATTATTAAGTCTTTATCATAATGATTTACAAGAGAGAAGTGGTCATTTGACAGATTTTGTGCAAAAAGGGTATGATCTGTTAACAGCAGAAGTTGAGAATGTGAAGAAGATGATCAATTATTTGATTACAGTGGAGAATAGAAATGCTGAATTGATTGTGAAATTGATCGATAATGGGCAACATGTGAGTCCACTAGTACCAGCAGCAGCACCAGCACCAGTACCAGCAGCAGCAGCAGCAGCAGCAGTGGAATCTTCTTCACCAGAGGTGGTGAGTGAAGAGATTCCAAAGATTACATTACGAGAGAATAAAGATCTCACGTTACGTAATCTTTATCAAGAGTATGCGGAAGGTTATATGAATCAACCATCTTTAAAATCTATGGAATTGAAGTATAAGACACGATGGAGAATTCATGGCAAGAATAATAAGACAATAATGAGAAGGTTAAAAGTTGGACTGGCAATTGATTATGGTATAAGCCTTGGTAAAGATGTTGATGAGATATTACAAGAATTGGATGAATATTTAATACAAGGTGGGAAGAAGAAGAAAAGTACATATTGGTTATCGGAGAATCTTCCACTGAAATATGTGAATTAAAGTGTTTTTTTTTTATCTTTATAAATCCCAATTAAATAGGCAATTCTTGTGACGACTAAATCGATAGCCATCTCGATACTATCTCTTGCCAAATCCATCTTCGAACCATCAACTTCGTGCCATGAGATGGGACATTCCAGTATTGGGATTGATTTTCTTATAGCCAAAATCAAGATTTCAACATCAAATATCCAACCTTCTGTATGCATTTGTGGGAAAATTTGTTGTATAGCTGCATAATTAAATAATTTAAACCCACATTGTGTATCTTTTATATCACGAATTCCAAAAATGAAAACTAAAGTGTGTAATCCATACATGAGGAAATTTCTTATAAAAGATCTCTTAACAACGGCATCTGTATTAACCATATGAGCTCTTGAACCAATCAGTATTGCTGGGTTAATCAATGGGTCCCCTTTTTCTAGAATCCTAATCTCTTCGAATAATTTACTTATATCACCAAATTTAGAAGCACCATCAGCATCGACAAAAATTCCGTATCGACCTCTAATAAATTTCATTCCATGTGTCACTGCTCCACCTTTACCTCTGTTTTGAACAAATTTGATAACACGTAATTGACCCGGCACCAATTTGAAATCCGTGGCTAATTGTAGCAGAAATTCCAGTGTTCCATCACTAGAACCATCATCGACTATCAAGATCTCGAAAATTGTCTTGTGCTGTTGTAAATACAAGATCAGATCTTTGAAAGCTAGTTCCAAACGTGATGTCTCGTTATAACATGGAATGACAATACTCAATTCGATATTATCTTGAGGAGATTGTGGTAATGGTAATGCATCACTTATCTTGCCATTTGATAATGTTGTTATATATGTCAATTCACTCTTAAAAGGTTGTCTTGGTTTATGTGAAAATGAAAAAATTATCAAATAAAACTGTATATGTTAGTTAAGAAGCTTCATAAATACTGTGATATATACATACCAGTAAGAGACCTGCTACAATTGAAGTTAAAAGGTATAACCACATTGAATTGTTTAATATATAAAAAACACGTTTAAATTCTTGAAAATTTTTTTTTTTTTTCAACTCAATTCTTTATTTAAAACACGTCCATTTGATAAGAAAGTTTTAATTAAATCATAATAATATTGACTATCTTGATTTAAATTCTTGAAAGATGATAATAATTCGATACTATTTAATTCCAATTCTAATTCATAAATTTCATTTGGTTTTTTTTGAGAGTCTTTATCAAATTTCTTTATTGAAGTTAAATCAATTCTTGTAAAAGTTTGATTATGAATATATGAAGTTCTTAATTTTTCTCTTATTAATGTGATTTTTTTATTCATTTTCTTCTCATCATCTTCTGTTAATTTGAAAGGTATTTCCAATGAAATGGAACAACGTAAATCGAAATGTGTTGAAGGTGAATAAATGAATAAATCAGACACTCTTTTCTTATTTATCGAATTCACTATTCTATTTGTTTCAATATCATATGTGACTCTTGCATCCACTGGTTTATTACCACGATCATGATTTTGGAAAAAATTATCTCGTTGGTTTAATTTTTCCACATTTGATTTATGACGAGTTCTCTTATTATTTAATTCCAAAAATTTTTTCAAATTTTCAAATCTCTCAATTGGTAAACCAGGTTTGAAAAAACAATTCTTATGGAAATATTCTAAATTTAATATGGATTCTGTATTTATTGGTAATTGTAATCTTTCATCTTGTTCTTTTGAAAAAATTTGTCCAAATTTTAATTCAATTTCTAAAAATTGCTTCTCCAGTTCTGGGATTTCACTTAATATAGCATAAACCCAACTTGCCACAGCATATTCTAAATCATGACTCGGTTCTATACCAGTTATGGATGGGGTCTCTAATTTACTTCCATTGCTCACATTAACAACACGTTTCTTAACCAAGGGTATCCAATCACAACTCCAAATTGGAGGTTTCTTATATTTAACAGGTTTCTTAAATTTCGATTCAATCTTGTTAAATTTTTCAATCTCTTCTTTTATACTTCTTGTCTCAGCTTTAACATGCATGGGAGAAATGATTTCACTACTAGATCTTGCCACAGATGGTGTCACATTACCACGTATATCAATATCATCATCATTCGTTATATTGATAATACTATTTCGTTGTTTTATATTATCATTAGATGAAGTTCTTCTTGGAGGAGGAGAATTGACTAAATTGTTTATAGAAAGTCTTGGTTGTAAATCAGGCTTGACATCAGATTTGACTTCGGGCTCTGATGAGAGCATCCCTTTGATATCCATTGTCTTGTATTTATTAATTTATTTTAATTTTTTATTTAATTTTTTTTTTTTTTTTTCTATAAATTTTTCGACATGATTAAAGTATTTAAAAATTCATTTGAAAGTAACTCTTTCAGATCAGGTCTCTTATTATAATCCAATTCAAAAGTTTGTTCTAAGAAAAGTTTCAGTTCATCTGTTGCCCACAGTGGTATTGTTGGTCTTGTATGTGTACCAATTTTGAAGATCAGTTGCATTTGACTAAAATCTGGGAATGGATGTTTCCCAGTAAACATTTCGACAATAAGACAACCGACAGACCAAATATCCAGTTTCGCGGTATATGCAGTTTGCTTTACCACTTCGGGGGCCATCCAATACACGGAACCTTGTAATGAAGATCTCTTATTGGCAACAGGTTCCAGTGATGTTTTCTTTGATATTCCAAAATCTGAAATTTTCACTGTACCTTTTATATCGATAAGTACATTAGCACCTTTGATATCTCTATGAATGATATGTTCTCCATGTAAATAATTTAAACCAATTAAGATTTGTCTAACAAAATTTCTAATTAAAGGTTCTTCAAAAGGACCATAATTATTTAACATTGTTGTCACTGAACCACCTGGAACATATTCTAAGAAGATATTTAAGAATTGTTGATCACTATTTGAACCGATATAACTAACGATATTTTCATGATGTAAATTTTTCAATAATGACATTTCTTGTTTTAAAGCATCAATCATCAAGAAATCATGATTTTTTGATGTCTCTTTAGGTAATTCAACTTGTTTTACAGCCATTAATTCTCCAGTTAATGAATTCATTCCAAGGTATACAACACCAAAGGAACCTGAACCAATTTTGGCTCCTTTTAACCAATTTTTCGGACCAGTTTCTTCTTCCAACGATAATTGACTTATTATGGAATCATCTATATCATCTTCATCGAATAATTCAATTTTGGAAGTACGATTATCGATTGAAGAAATAATGGAGACTCTATTTTTCAAAGTGTCATTGTTATCATTTCTCCAAACGTCTCCAATGGTGGGAGATAATGATTGTCTTATATTGTATCTTGACATTCTAACACTATTTCTCACAGTTTCTTGTAAATCATCAATTTTAGAATTGGGGAAATATTCCAGTAAATTATTTGAAATCAATTCTGATGGAGGTCTTTGACCGAAAAAATTACGTAATTGAGAATCTTTATCTGTGATGATTTCTTGTCTTGGTTTCTTTAATGAATTTAATTTTGAATAAATCTTGTTTGAAGTTTCAATGGCCAGCATTGATGGTTTTTCACCTTGAGGACATATAATGATTCTATTTTTATGGAAATTTAAATCATCATCATTTGAATGACATACAGTGACTAATTCCACGTCAAACATTAAATGTGGCTTGTCATTATCGATGATATAAGTATCCCAATTTGGAGATTTGAATAAATTACATTTTTTAACAACTTTACGTTTTATACTTTCTGAATTAAAACAACCTTCGACATTGATTTTCTTAAATGAACCATCTTGTAATATAAATGTGATGTTATTTTTAACTTGGTGTCTTATAGTGGAATCATCTAATATCTTGAGTAAATCATTTAATTGGATTGAATTTGATAATTGATCTAATTTCATCTTCTTTATAGCCATTATTAATTTAATCTTATCACCAACTTTTGTTATACCTAATTCAGATAAAGTTGATCTATCTAAAGATGGTAATAATTCGAAAGTGATCCCATTATCAACAAATACTTGATAATATTGAGATAATTCTATTATAGCTAACCAATTGTATAAATGATCTATACTTGACATCGTGTTGGTTAAGGAATTTTTTTTTTTTTTCAATTTCTAAATTTTTATAAAAATTATCTTAACTCTATATATATATCTTATCTTATAAACTATCTATATATCTATATCTATCTATGTATATATATTTAGAATCATTTTTTAGGATCAAGAGATCAAGTAACTGTAGAATTTATGAAAATTCTAAGAATCTATATAGAATATATATGGAGATAATTATCCAGTATATATATAGTACCATATTCTATAAGTTCATAGTATATCTACATTCTATATCTATATACTTATCTTCTATCTATATAGAGAATAGAAAAGAGAATAGAGGTACTTATCTAGTATATAGAGAATATATACTATCTATCTATAGAGAATATATACTATCAATACGAAGATAGATATACTGCATAGACAATCTAGTATCTATATAGAGAATCGATATAGTATGTGAAGAATAGACACTATCTATACTATCTATACTATATATATATAGAATAGAGAATAGATATATCTAAAGAGAAACTAGAGATACTATATAGAGATATATCTGGTATAGATATACTATACCATATCTATATCTATATCCATATAGATATATCTAGTATAGTATATATATATATAGAGAGAGAATAGATACTATCTGTATAGATATACTTATCTTGTATAGTATATATCTATATCTATATCTATCTATATACCTATACCATATAGGAATAAATATCTATACTATATCTACTATATATCTATCTATCTATATAGATACTCTCTATATCTATCTATCTATCTATCTATATAGAGAATAGAGAATAGATATATCTATATAGAGAATAGTACCATATTATATATAGAAATACTTGTATATCTATACTATATATCTATATCTATCTATCTATCTATCTATCTATATATATAGATAGAGAAGAGAAGAGAAGAGAAGAGGGGGTGAGAATTCAATCGGACTCCTTAAAGTGTTTCCCCTCTTCTTCGGATAAATTAATTAATACCGGACTCCGAATTTATATATATAATTTACAAATTGCACTATTCTACTCTAGAAGAAGAACAACAACCATGTCAATACAAGAATTAATACTACAAGAGAAGAAATTATTTGAAGATAAACAATTAATAAAACCATGGTTACAAAGTAAATTAACTTTAAAAGGTATTAATATAGTTATTGAAAGAAGTGATGAATCCAAAATAGTTTTTAAATGTAAATGTCATCATCATCAAAATAGAGAAATAGATCAATATAAACAAAATAGATCAAATGATATTATATTAGAAAGGAAAAGACTACGTGATTTGAAAAAAAAATTCAACTGTCCTTTTAGAATAAGAGCAAATTATTCATATCGTTCCAAAAATTGGTCATTAGTTGTGGTTAATGAAAATCATAATCATACTTTAATCCCAATCACTTCATCACCTTTATCTTCAAATATGACTTCACCACAACCTTTATCAAATTATAATTATTCAAGATTACCTTCATTACCGGCAAAAGAAAAAACATTAAATGAATTACAATTAGAATTTAATAATAGTTTACTCCGATTAAATTGTTTAAATAAAGAAGATGAAGTGAGAGCAATTTATATGAAATTATTAAAAGTATTAGATCAAGATAATAAAACTGTATTACCTTCAATACATGAAACTTTTAAATATCAAGATTTGAAAAGTGTGAATGAAAATTTTTTAAGATATTAACATCTATACATCTATACAGCTATAAATATATATCTTTATATATCTTTTTTATTGAAATTTATTATATATAATATTGAAATTTATTATAGGTATGTATCTTTAAATATACCTATATATATCTTTATATATATATCATAGTTTACATATATAGATATTTATATATAAGGATATAGATATATAAAGATATATATAAAGATAAAGATAAAAGGATATAGATATATATATCAAGATTTAAGGATACATAGATATAAGGATATGTATATAGAGATATATATATGAAGATATGAAGATATGAAGATATATATATATCAAGATAAAAGGATATATATAAAGAAATAAAGATATCATATCTAGATGTAGAGATATAATATCATTTTTTATCTTAATATTAGATATATATATATATATATTAGATATGTTTAGATAAAGATATGTTGATATAATATAGAATTAATGATATATACAAGTTCATTCTAATACAATTTTAGCACCTAATGATTCTAAAGTTGTCTTAATCTTTTCACCATCTTCTTTTGTAACATTCTCTTTTAAAATCTTTGGTGCACTTTCAACAAATTTCTTACTCTCGACTAATGATAAACCTAATAATGATTTAACTTCTTTTATAATCTTAGGTTTTTGTTTCAGATCAAATGATTCCAATTTCAAATTAAATATAGTCTTCTCTTCAACAACTTCTTCAACAACTTCTTCAACAACTGGTGTTGCAGAAACTGGTGCACTTGCACTTGGCATGGCAATATCTGGAATATTTAAAGTTGTCTTTAATTCATTAATTAAACTCGATGTTTCTAATAATGTCAACTTGGAAATTTGATCGACAATTGATGTGATCTTGGTGGAATTGAAACGAAGAGATCTAGATGATCTCAAAGGAGATGATCTTAATGATCTAACTGACAGACGAACAAACATTATTGATTTCTTTAATGATAAATTGGAAATTTGGAAAAATTTTTTCATTTTCAATTTTCAACGAAATTTTGTTTTATTATTTTACACTACTATTTTCAATAATTAATTAATTAATAAATAACAAATAGATAAATAAAGATGGCTTCATTTAGATTTTGCACAGAATGGTATGTAATGTATATATCTATAAGGATAAAGATAAACTAACAACAACAATATATAGCAACAATATGTTGTATCCAAAAGAAGATAAAGATAATATGAGATTACTATTCTCATGTAGAAATTGTTCATATACAGAGATAGCTGATAATCCAAAAGTTTATAGACATGAATTGATAACTAATATTGGTGAAACTGCTGGTGTTGTACAGGATATCAATGCTGATCCAACTTTACCAAGATCCGATAAAGAATGTCCAAATTGTTCAACAAGAGATTGTGTTTTTTTCCAAAGTCAACAGAGAAGAAAAGATACAAGTATGATCTTGTTTTATGTCTGTTCAAATTGTAAACATGTCTTTAGATCATGATGTCTTAACATGTCTTTATCATAACCATTGTATAGATTAGTATATAAAATAAAATAAGAAGAAAAAAAAAAAGTTAATTTGTTTTAAATAAACAAAGGATGAATACAATAAATCAATTAACATCTGAATTGACCAATCTATCTTCAGAATCAAAGAGAAGAAATCTGGATATCAAACAGGTATGTGTTCAACTTTATCTGCTCTTCTTTCCTACTAACCATGTTTAGGCATCTGAAAAATCATTAGAGATTTTGAAAACGTATAACACAAAGACATCTGAACAAGTGTTCTTGAAAAGTAAGTACAATATATCTATTGGAAAAGAATATACTAACCCGAACAGACCTATCAAAGTCACCGGATTTTATCACTCCATTCTTATTATCATGTCAAACGAGAAATCCAAAATATATTTCAATTTCAATTTCATGTTTCCATAAATTAATCACTTCACATTCAATTCCAATAACCAAATTAGAATTAGTATTGGATGCATTCTTAGAATCAACTAATTTAGCCATCGAGATTCAATTAAAAATCTTGCAATGCTTACCTTTTTTTTTCCAAAATTATTCAATATTTATCAATGATAAGAATTTATTCAAATTATTATCAATTTGTTCACTTTTACAAAATTCAAATAAATCTATTATTGTGAGTAACACGGCAAGTGCCACATTGTCACAATTAATTAATCTTGTCTTTGAAAAAATCAACGATGAAGATAAGATTGATGAAATTGATAGATCATATGTGGTACCAATTGATAATGACCAGACTTTACAAGTTGGTTTGAACGCATATGACGGACAACGTATTTTCCAAGATTTATGTATGCTTATTGAGCATCAAAAACCTCAATATTTGAAAACAAGTCATATCACTGAGAATTTCGGTTTTGAAATATTGGAAAGTGTGTTGAAGACAAATAGAGATATCTTTAATACGCACATAGAACTTGGATTCTTGTTAAGAACCAAAATTGTCCCCATCTTACTTCGGTTTTTCGCAAATTCAAATTTCACTATAATGGTTAGAGTTTCAAGATTGATATTGTTACTTATAAGAGAACAATTTGAAATATTAAAAATTGAAACTGAAGTCATCTTAAGTTTGTTAAATTATATGTTGACAAAAGATTCTGCATCACCAATTTGGAAAAAAATATTGGCCTTGGAGATTTTTAAAAAAATCTTGTCAGATATCAATTTAGTTGGCAATTTCTTTCTCGAATATGATCATAATAACTCGAAGCAAATTTTCAACGATTATTTCACAAATTGTTACGATATATTGAACGAATCAAGATATTTACTCAACACTGGTGACGTGTTACAACCACCTTTAAAATTACAAGAAGATATGCCAGGTTTATTCATGACAAGATCCACTGTCAAGATACCATTTATTGAGTTACTTGATAAATCTGATCCACCACCGGTTAATGAAACTTATCCATTATATTTGATCTTATCTTCATTAAATCATTTGAGCATTGAATTAACTAAAGATTTTGAAGAATTAGTGGATAAAAATTATCAAATTATCTTGTCGATGTACGAATTATTCATTTTTTCCACATTAGATCAAGATTTTTTCAACAAGCTTTTAAAATCTTTATCTAAAATGTGCCATTTTAAAATAGAATTCTTGAAATTATTACTTAGAGCAACATTGAATTTAAATGGTAAAATTGGGTATCAATATAAATCTATTGTTGGAACTATATCTTCTACTTTAAATTCATTAACTAATCATATTTCAACAAGACAAATTAATGCAAGAAATATTCTTTGTTTTAAAGCATTTATCGGTGTTACCATCTCAATGGGAACTGAATATACAGAAGAACATTGGAGATGGTGTCTTATATGCTTACAATGGATGGATTATTATGGCGAAATTGATATCAAGAAATTAAATGAAAATATCTCTGTATTCCCAACCACTGTTTTCAATAAAATTATAAAAGCTTTGATCAGTTTACAAGATAGTGAAGGTAGTGATCAACCATTTATCGAAATGATTCAACCATGTGCATTTAACAAAAAATTTTATATCAATTATTTGGTGGATTTATGTAAGATAAATCCACGTAAATTCTTGATTGAAGACGTTGAAACTTGGTCAATGATATCACAAAATTATTTCAAATTAATTAGAACTGATGGAATTAAAATTTCTCAAGATTTTAATCAAATTATCATGTTAATGGCAGAACTGGACGATGAATTAATCGTATTAAAATCATTAAATCAATTTGTTGACAATTTACTTTCATTACCTGTACTGGAAACGTTTGTTCAAAATGTTGAATTAGAAATTCAATCTCAAGTATTAGATACTTTGAAAAATTTATTAGATAAATATGGTTCAACTTATAAACATTGGGATCTTGTTTTCAATATCATTAATAGTTCGTTCAAGAAAAAAGCAACAAAAGTTATTAATTCATCATTTGATGCTTTAAAAATGATACTTGATGAATTTTTAAATTCATTGCCAATTGACCAATTCAAGATTTTAATCGATTGTATATCAAATTTCGTATCACAAGATGTCGATTTAAATATTTCATTAAATTCGATAAGTTATTTTTGGCTTATAAGTGATTTCTTAAGTCATGAATCAGATTTATACATCTATTTATTAACAACTTTATCTAAAAATATAAAAGATCCAAGATTGCAAGTTAGAAATGGATCAATTCAAACTTTTTTCAATATCATTGATTCGTCATCTTCACAAGATTGGAATAAAATTTATAAAATATTTATCGATTTGTTTAAAGTTGATAAGGAATGGATCGATAGTTATAGCCTTACAATATCAGGTTTTGTTAAATTATATTTGAAATTCTTATCAAAAGAATTCCAATACTGGCCTGGGTTGATGAATTATTTCCAAGATTTGTTAAAATTGAATGATATTGAATTAAATTTGAAAATTTATAAGAATTTCCATGATTTAATAACCCCGTTTACCAGTATGCCAATCGATATCTTGGAATTTTTTTATAAATTTTGGACATCTACCAAGATTATTTATAATTTAGTGGCAAATAATTTGTATCAAGAATCTTTAACTTCATTGATGATATGTTTTCCCAAGTTATATGAATTGATACAACCAATATTGACAATTGATAAAGTTCAAGAGATTTTGAAAATTTTAAATTCTTGTGTCAAATACCCAGTATTACCAGATCACATTAATGATGATTTAAGATGTACTCCATTACAAGAATCTGTTTATGAAAACTTCTTGGTATTAGTTTCCACTGATAATTCTTTACTCTTGGAAGAATTGATTTCAATCATCATATTACCATTCTCAACACGTGATAAGATTGTCTCGAAATTTGCCAATTTAAAACAATTCAAAATTGCCTCTTTTGTTTCAATAAGTCATCGTTGTACAGATTTACTCGAGACAATGTTAAGTTCTGTCAAAGATGAAACAGTTTTCAAAATTTACAAATCATTACTTGAACCAATAAGGTTAAAAGCTAAAGGAATTTCCATAAAGAAAGATCTTTGGATTCAATGTACAGAGATATTGATGTCTTTAAATGAACAAATCGTGACAAAAGATTGCTCATTAATTTTGGAATTGATATATATCTTGAATAGTTATGAAGATGACGAATCAGAAGAATCTGATATTGCCAATCTTACCATATTATACCAATTATGTGTTGATCATATCAAGGATAAATCATTATTTATCAAATGTCTTTATCAAAATTCATTTTTATACAAATTAAATGAAATTGATACAAAGATCTTGAGAGATGATGATATTGATAAATTTATGTCATTACCATCGATTAATGATTCTATTGAGTTAATACCATGCCAAAGATTAAATTTGAAAAAATTCAATTTATTAAAATTGATCGAATTGAATTCAATTGATCCACATTTTTTCTTATTAAGAATTTGTATCAGTGGTCGTAAATATTTAAATTTAAACCAATTGATCAACAAACATCCAATTTATGATTTACAACATTTTGAAATGTCTGAATTATTAAAAGGTTATTTACAATTATTGCAGAAAAAAAAAGATGATTCTTTAAAACCATTGATTTTGAAATTATTACAATGTAATAAACAAAATCAAATTATTGCTAATATTTTAGAATTAATTTAATAAACTTGGATCCCATACAGCAGGTGTTGTTGTCTTGTAATTTTCATTTTCACGACGATCTCTTTCAAATTCTCTCCATCTTTTTTGAACAATCTTGGAACCATCAAATTCACCTTCATTTTCATCATGCCCATTCTTGCTATCACTTGATGTCTTACGTGTTTCCCCCCAACTAAAATCATCAAATTTCCAATATGCATATGCAGGTAATACAAAATTCCAAATAGGTAATGCCACTAAGTAAATCAACATCCAAACAAGGTACATCAAATTAGATATAGTGAATACAACCAAGACCAGAGGTAAACCAAAGATGAAAGCTAATAATACTAATGTTAATATAGGAGTTGGCTTAGAGACAATGGCAAATATAATAACATAAACGGTAAATGCAATAGCTGCAGGTAAGATCAAAGTTCCAATCAATTCAATACCAATGACAAATTGCATTGAAAAGCAAAAAGTACCACATAAATCTTTTATCAAGACTAATTCCATCAAATTATGTACTGTGGAATTAATCCAACGACGTCTTTGTGATAATAAGACACCAAATGTATCTGGAACAATTGTCTTACATGCAGCTTTTGGAACAAAAATTTGTTTCCTCTTTGGGAATGTCCTTAACATCAACGATGACAAATATCTATCTTCACCTAATAATAACAAATTTTTTTGATGTAATGTTTCCACTTTATTTTCCGAATATCTTTCAACAATATCTGGGTTCAGTAAGATGGGGACCCAATAACCCGAGGGACCTTTTGGTGCCTTGATACGATACATACAAAAACAACCGGGTAAACATGTAACACTACCAAAGACACTTTCAAATGCTTTTGCCTGATGATGTGATATATAATATTCAAATACTTGTATCGCAGTGACCCATGATTGTGCTTTATTTGAAATCTTGGTCTCACCACATAATCCCATAATATCTGGATGCTTCACCATCTCGGCACACATGTGGGTTAACGAGTCAGGGTATACTTTGGTATCGGCATCGACCATCAACACAATCTCGTACATCTCGGCCATTAATCCAGTGATTCTCCATATGCTACCAAAGATTTCAAATTCTAATGCTGTCATTCTCTCATCAAACATCACTTTTTGCAAAAATGACATCAAGATGATTTGAGAATCACGTTTACCTCTGTTCCCAGGCTTGGCCAGAGTCATCTCATCGGGAGTACCACATTTAACAATACAAAGTACTGGAACCCTTTGTTGCTTGGCAACAGGAACAGTGTCATCATTATATTTATAAAAACCAGCATAAACTTTAGCCATATTATGTCTCTTTGTACCTTGTGCCACTGACACATAAGAGTAAGCTTGCACCTCATCACGTGGCACAGTGAAATCAGTCATCATGTCTAATGCAATATCCGGAGTACTTCTATCATTACCACTACCTTTAATTAAGCCATCACATACAATAAGAATTAATTTATGAGAATTTGGATAATCTGTGGTACTAACAGAATCCAAAGTGGTACGTAATGCCTCTTCATCTTCTGAATAACAAGTGACAAGACATATAGTATGTGCCAATGGGTAATTATATGGCTCCCAATCAATTGGAGGCTGTGCAACAATATCAGGGTGAATCATATCTATTGCCAATGATTGTACGTTGAAATCATCATTACCAAATTCAAATGGATTCAATAATGATGAATTTCTTGTATGTGATGCGAAAATTTCATTCTTCTTATTACTTGGCTCCGCATATTTGGCAACTTCTGTACTCATGGTGATATATTTGGATTTGAAATTTTGCTCACCTGGATCCATAAATGGATCAAGCAGTCCACCAAGTGATAATCTTGAACCTTTGGCGAAAATCTTACTTTGATTTCTTGCATGATACTTGACCTCTCTAATTGGACCTTGAGCATTGATATCATCGGACCAATGATCGACATTTTGATCTCTCTTTTGCATTTCTTTAACACTTAATTGATTATAACCTTGTCTTGTTGAAACAACCCATTTGAAATAACATGCAACGAAAAATTTGGCAAATACAATTGACAAGATGAAAACTAATGAAGTGACCAAGACAACTTTTGATGCAATACAACCCAATGTAGTGGAATCGATGACACCAACTTTAACGATCTCAGTGAGACATTTGGCAGCTTTACGATCTTCATTTGATGATAAGATTAATGAGACATCATGCCCTTTCATATATTCATCATCTCTTAATTTGTTAAATAATTCAGGGTATTCGATATCATCAGTTATGAGCCAATTAATAAGATCTAAATCAAGGACATCACCCGAGTATACAACCAAATTTCTTGAAGAGTTCTTAATATCATCCCAAGTGAAATATACATCACCAGTGACATGTAAATCATAATACAGATCTCTTGCGGAACTTGAAGTGTGACATGCATATCCGCTATAATAATTAGTGGTGAAATTTGGTGATGTGGAACCATCTTGATCGAAAAGGTTACAAGGCATATACCATGCCAATTCTTCGTTGTCATATGGGATAGAACAATTTGATCTTGGCTTTATCAAACCTTTACAATTACCATTGACATTTTGAAATAAGAAAGATGCATCTTTACCTCCGGCATTTATAGGAGGATATAACACATTTGTTCCGGCATCTATTCCGGCAGCTTTTGGATGCGAAGAACCTGTTAAATCATAAGTTCTACCATTTATTATAAGGTATCCATTATTGATATGATTGTTTCTTAATCTGATACTACCTTGCTTACATACGGTGGCAGTGAAACCAAAAGTAATGAATGCAATAAATGCTCCAATGTACAAGATGATGGATAATAACAGGATTTTTTCTCTCCATGCAAATTGTCTTGCTTTTGTAGGTAATCCAAATAATTTAAGTACCGGGCCAGGGGCCCAAAATGTAATAACATATGAATAAGCTTGCCAAAGTGTCATAGTCTCATCTCTTGGTTTCTTCTTAATTTGCTTCTTACTCAAACTCTTAACAAATGTATCATTTTTAACTTCATCATTTAAACCGTATATTTCTCTACCTCTTACTTCGTCTGATAAGTCTTCCAATGGGATATCTTCACTATTCTTGCTGGCACCTCTACTTAATGAATTAGGATCTAAACCTGTAGATGATGGGTTCACCAGTATATGATCAGCCTCCTGATGCACTACTTGAGAATAATGATAATTCATATTAGACGGATCATTGATTCTTGCACGATCATGTCTAACTAAGGATTTCTTTCTATTAATTTCACCTGATTCCGGGTCAAACTCCTTATAACTCCCACGGGAGAACCTATTTGATGACATCTAATCCTACTTAAGCCACGATCCTAAAACACAAGATAAGATCACTATATAATTGAATTTTCAACAAGGGCAGAAAATTTTTTTCAAAACAAGAAAATTCTTTTTTAAGAAGTTTTTTTTATTAGTAAATAAATAAAAAACTGACACGTAAAAAATTACTATACATCAAGTTAAACTGACAAAGGAGGCTCTGTTATTAGCACTACCGACAGAGCTTCTCTTTGATGACGAATTGGATAACACACTTATTGCAGCACTATGCCTTTTCAAAGCTTTCAGTTTTTCATTATCATCATCTTTCACTGGAGAATCAATCTTGTTATGACTTCTTCTAACTTTCTTAAGATTCTCGAAATCGTTCTGTATAGATTTCAATTTATCTTCCGGGGACTGGTATAGCACTGTTTTCACTAGTTCTTCTATTGGAGTACGTGGTGTAAGTTGTTTACTTGGAGACGGAAGTGCAGGTAATGGTATCTTTGGAGGACTATTGGATTCCAATTTTTGTAAAGTTTCACGTCTAGAGTCTAGTAACTCTTCTTCTTCTTCTTCTATATGAGATGTTTTCAATTTATATGGTGGTTGCAATGTCAATGGAGGTGGTGGCACAGTACCATTACTGGAAAGTGAAAGTTTCCTCTGTTTCGCTTTTTCTAATCTCCAACTGCTCATATCTTATTATTATTAATTATTGATTATATTTTGGCAAAGTGAGTTTATTAATTATAATTAAATTACTTTTGTGAAATCAGAAACATAATTCAGTGAGACAAAAGATGTCTTTGAAATTGCATGAGCAAAAAGAGAAAAGAGTATAAGTGCAGCTTGCAAGGAACCTAGTGACATAGAAACGTTAAAGTGCATTGCAGGATCAACTCTAAACATGGCTGGTTTTTAATTGGATGCATCTATTTGATTTAAGCGAAAACTTCCTTTTCGCGACGCGTCTTTTTATTGTTCTTCTTCTGGGAATATATTTCTATTACATCAAAAGGCACATCTAAGAGTTGGTTATCAATAAGTGCATTCTTAGTTCAAACTATATATCACCATGCTCATCTTTCCACCAGCCCCCTCAAGAGATCAGCCATCCTGGCCATCACTTAAAAAGTCTCTGGTTAGATTATTGAGATTTACAAATTACATCAAAAGATAAAAATGCCCTAATTTAAATAGATTTATAGAAAATTCATTGATCAGAAATTTGGGTATACTGGGTCCTCAGATATGGGAAGAGAACAAAAGTTTTCCCTGGTCAGACTGGTGCACAGCGTTTCTATCGTCACTTCAATGAATATTCCATCACTTTTTTCTTGCCATAAAGTGATATCCTATAACTCTAATATAAATTATAACATATGAATGAACTCATTCAATATCTTATTCCTTTCTACTGAATTAAATTAATTGATGATGAAAATTTTTTCTTTTCTCTTTTTTTTTTTATATTGAAAATTTTCAGTTGGCTTACCCGGCTTTGTAGATAATATTTATTTAGGGTATTCGGCCAAAGATGTATTAATCTATTCGATACAAGATGATGTTGTTGTTCTTATTTATAGCAGTGAGTTATTGTCTCACGATAAGTGATTTTTTACACTTGCAATCTGGAGTTGACTTGATCGATTTACACAAGAATCTTGTCACTATAGACTCTTTGCCTTATAAGGAACTTGACATATCGTTGTATTTGCAAGATTATTTGCAATCAAGGGGGCTCACAGTGGAGTTACAAGAAGTTCTGGATTACGATGGGTTTAACGTTTATGCTTATTTGGGTTCCCAGAGAGACACCAAGGTATTACTCACGTCTCATCTTGACACTGTTCCTCCATATCTCCCATATTTTATCAACGATGGTAAGATCTATGGTAGAGGAAGTTCAGATGCCAAAGCGTCAGTGGCATCTCAAGTGAAGGCTTTTTCCGAATTGATGGAATCTGGTGATATAAGAGAAGGAGATGTTGCAATGTTATTCGTAATTGGTGAAGAGAGTTCCGGTAAAGGGATGCTCACAGCTTCTGCAAAATTATGCAACGATTGGGATAGTGTCATTTTTGCAGAACCTACAGAAAATAAATTGGGTATTGGTCATAAAGGGGTATTTGCAATCGATATCAAAGTCTCCGGGGAAGCTGGTCATTCAGGGTACCCAGAGCTAGGTAGAAATGCCAATGCCATCTTAATTGAGTTACTTTACAAGATTCAAACTGCAAGTTACCCATCTTCACCATTATTAGGTAACACCACAGTCAATGTAGGTTATTTCGAAGGTGGTGTCGCCTCCAATGTTATTTCAGATCACCTGGAGCTGCGTGTCTCTGTGAGAGTGGCAGCTGAGTTGGAAACCATTGAATCCAAAATTCTCTCCATCATCGATCAAAGTGGTTGGTCACAATTCATCCAACTACAATACATGGGAACTCCAGAACAATCACTTGATTTCAACGTTCCAGGTTTTGAAACAGCAGTGATGAATTACGGTACCGATATCCCACATTTGCAAATGGCCGAGAAAACTAAGAAATATCTCTATGGCCCTGGCTCGATATTAGTGGCCCATGGAGATGACGAGTATGTCGAAATTGATAGCTTATACAAAGCCGTTGAAGATTTCAAGAGATTAGTCAAGTATTCACTCTAAAGAATGTATTCATATTTCTATATCTTCTGCAAGTTGGATTATATCTCACAGATGACTCAAACAATGGTTTAGTTTATATAGCAAAGAACTTTGTTAAACAAAGATGATCAGTAAAAGTTATGTACGTAAACTTCCCAACCATGCGAACTTGCATCACACTCGACTGAAAATGAGATTGAAGAAATATAGTCTCTACTACTCTTTTCTTCGATCAAATCTCAGTTTTGTAATTAGTTGAATTAAATTTAGTTGAATGAAAATTTTTTTAAGTTTTATATGGAAAATTTTTTTTTTTTTTTATATACAAATTTTTTATATATACAAATTTTCACATTAGGGTAAGAGAAGTTCAAAACATGTCAGAACATATCCCAGCTTGGAAACGTATTGGGTTGAATGTGCAAAAGGAATTAGAATCAGACCCTTTAGCTATCACAACAGATAATACCAAATTATCTACAAAACAATTGAAAAAATTGAAAAGAACAAGAACTGATGATAAGACAGATAGTATAAAGAAAGAACCAAAGAGACCAAAACTTCCGAAAGATAAGAAACCTCCACCTCCAGAGAAAGATCAGTTGGTGTATTTGAGACAGTTTACAGATGACAAGGAAAATTGGAAATTTGCCAAATCAAAACAAAATTGGATCTTGAAAAATTTATTTAAAATTGAATCAAAATATGATGTGTATTTGCAAAAATATGTTAAAGACTTACAAGGTGGTTCAAAAGATAGATTAGTGGAGGAATTGAAAACTATAGTTACTAAATGGAATAATATCACTGAAAAATTGGAACAAAAAATGTTGCAAAAATTGGAAGGTGAAGGTGAAGAAGAAGAGGAAGAAGAAAAGAAAGAAGAGAAGCCAGAGAGTGAAAAGAAAGAAGAAGAACTGCTGCCTGAATATGATGATGTGGTAAAAGCTGGAGAGCTTATACATGCGATGACTGGTGAGAAAATAGAGTTAAAAGGAATAGATAAGGGATTGGATGAATCCTCTGATGTAAAAAATGATGAAAATAATTTAATAGTGGAAGAAGTTGAAGTAACAGATTTTGTCACCCCTGAAGATTATAAAGATCCACAAGTATCAGCTTCTGAAGAAGAGAAAGAAGAGCCAGAATTGAAAAAATCTAAGAAAGAAGAAAAGAAAGAGAAGAAGAAGAAAGAAAAGAAAGATAAGAAGAAGAGCGAGAAGAAGGAAAAGAAATAGAGAGTGTATAATTAGGATTTGGTCATTTATTCAAGACAGATTTTTGATCTGTTTATCATCTTGTGTTGTGTAAACAAATATGCATATGGAACATCAACAGAACATAATGCAAGATCAATGTGTCAAAAAAAACACAAATATTCTGTAACAAGATCTGACTATAAATACCTCGATTTCTTCCCTTTACCTATTAATTTTTGAAATCATATATCTATTTTAATTAATTGATGTGTCAATTGACTGCCAAAACTTCTAAAAACTTACAAAATCATAAAAGAACTATCTTCAACACTTGCCCAAGAGCCGATAGATCTTCTTTTAGCTTAGACAAAAAAGTGGCTAGGAAGGAATTAGGTAAAACCAACTTCACTAAACACCATTTTATCAATCCATTATCAATTTTCATTCATACTAGTGGAAGAAAAAGAAAACTTTTGTCTGAATCTAGAATGAAAAGGGATGATGAGGGGTTAATGTATTCCCCAGAATTTACCACTTTGTTCGATATCAAGAATTTCGACGATGATGGAGACTACATAGTTATTGATTATTCACATTCCCATCGGGTAGAAAATCAAAAGTTGCATAACTTGGAATTAAGACTCGACAGAGGACTGAACAGATACTTTGAATGTAATCTGGTCACTATAGAGCAGTCGACAACCAAGACTAGTTCTCAATCTTCGGTGAACCAGAATATAGGTATAAGACCTATATTGAAAAAAAATTTTGCAAACACACAGCACAAGAGAGTTAGGTTTGCTGATTCTGAAACTGCAGTAAATTTATACAAAGATTTACTCTCACTCAGACAGCATAATTCATTTGATATTAATACTGGAGGTTTAAAAGATTTGTTGCCCCCAAGTTGGAATTTCAACAGATCAAAACCGACTCATTATTATGAGCCAAAAGTGATAGCCACGTCTAGAAAAGGTCTTACGGAAATGTACTTATGTCCCCTTTGTCCACATTTGGAAATGATTCATCAATTATGTTACTACAATCATATTCGTGAAGTCCATGCTATAGACATGTTGACAGATTTTGCTCCAATACCAATCTATACTTATGTCGAAGCACAAGATGCAGACACAAAACAAGTTGAAAAACTTGAATACTTGAGTTGCCCCATGGACAAATGTCATCATAAACATGTTGTCAAGAGTGGTGAGAAATTCGATTTCAAAGATCTCTTTGAACATATTTTCCAACCACATCCTCCAAAACCTAAGAAGAAGAGATCTAATAAGAAAAAAACATGGAAGAATTTTTATAGAAAAGAGTCCGGTGCAAACTGATGGTTAATATATTTCTGCATGCTTGTGTTTTCTTGCATATTATTATCAGAGCCAGCTGTAAGCCAATCTCTTTAAAGTTATATGTTATTCTCCCCAATTTTCACAGCAAATGAAGAAAAATACACATACAAAAAAAAAAAAAACCATTTGAAAAAAAAGCTCATATAAATCATACTATTAATTAAAACATATCCTTATCAACATGGTTCAGCAATACTCTTTGAATCAAATTCTTAAGTTGTTTGATTCAACAAAAGATACTGATCATGATTTGAGGTTTATGGCATTGAATGATTTAAATAGAATTGTCACTGAATCCCCACAGCAATTTCCAAATTACAACAGAACAACTTTGATTTATGCAAATATCTTGATTCAATCTTTGGACGATCAACATTCTGAAGTTCAAAACCAGGCAGTTAAATGTTTTATACCACTTGCTCCTTTGTTGAAATCCGAAGATGTTTTGAAATTTATCCTACAATTGATGTCATCTGAAGGTGAAAATTCTTCATTGATCATTTCATCAGTTTATACAATGGCAATTAAGGCTATTCTTGAGAATTTGAATATCTCGAGAGCCGATGAAGGGCATGTATTAGTGGATAGTTTACTTCCAAAATTGTTGAACTATGGGTCATTGCTTTCTAAAATCGATGTAATTGAAATATTGAACGATACAATTGAGAATCTAGGGAGATTTTTCACACCGGATCAAGTTGCTAAAACCTATGAATTATTAATAAGAGTAGAATTCAATGCGGAAAATACCATCAGTAAAGCTTCAATAATTGGCTTAGGTAGGATAATTAAATTTGTTGATGAGAGACAACTATCGTCGATGTTGACGTTGACAAATTCAGGCTTCAAATCACGTTTGGAAAGATTTAAAAGCTCTGAAGACGAGCACTATCACACTTACACGTTGAGACTCTCAATTTTAACAGTTTTTTTCAAAGAAGGAAACTCTTATATTACATCAATTTTGCCCAATGTATTGGATGTTGTGTTTCTGAATTTGTTTTTCGCAAATCAAGAAGATAACGACGAAGATGATTTTGACAGGAAATTTAAAATAGATCAAGTTAGAGATGACGCATTGTTATGCTTAGAAGTGATAGTGCAAAATATCGGATATGAAACCATATCTCCTTATATTGTACAAATATTAAACTTATGCAATCAATTATTGAATTATGATCCATTCCACACTGACAACGGTGATGACCAAAATTATAGCGACGAAGATCTCGATGATGGCGATGAGTATGATATTTCAGACAACGAGGAATTCGATTATGAACCTGAAGATGAAGAAGAAAATGATTATGATTTATCATGGTCTTTAAGGAAAAATTCCCTGAAATTGATAGGTAAAATTGTTGAGAATTATCCATTGGCATTGAGACAAATCTATGCTTTGAAAATTTTCGACAATTTGATTCCTAGATTATCAGATGCCTCGGCAAATGTTTCCAATGAGGCAACTATAACTTTAACCAAGATTATATCGAGCACTTCAAGATCAGGTAATTACTATGCTATGACTTTTTATGATTTCATCAGTAATAACATCAAAAAGAGAAGATCAGATGATAATGCTGATATTGATATCGTGATGGATGAATCTGATATAGATCCACATGAGTCATTGGTCAGCAGTAGTGAATTATTATGTGATAAAATTGTAAATAAGTTGCTTGTTGAAAAAAACACTTCAAGATTCAATGCAATCTTTGATTTGTTGTCTCAATTGACCGATGTCTTGGATGGTTTACCAAGTGATTACCTTTACAAAGCTATACAAAAAATCAATGCATTAAATTTAACGACATCAATTGATTTGTTGAAATTTTTTTCTCAATTGTTTCAGTCAAACAAACTTGATAAATTTGGTGACCAAACTGGATTTCTCTTGCGAAGAATAGTAGAAGCTACGAATGATTCAAGCAATTATGAATTATCATTGGAAGGTTTGAATACTGCAAGTGAATTTTTCAAAGCAATTTCCAATGATATTGCTCTAGACCATGGGCAAATTTTACAATTGGGTCAAATCATTGCCCAAAAGGCAACATCGAAAAATTATTCGAATGAAATCAAACAAAGATGCTTACATTCATTATCTGAGTTGATTACCAATTATCATTTATTCTCAAGTGAAGAACTCCAATCGTTATTGGTTGTCTATGAACAAAGCTTAGAATATGAATCATTGGTGGAAGTCTCAATTACACAATTGACCAAAATTATTCGCAATATATCGGTTAGATTTGATTCAATTGTATTGGAGAGAATATTGGCAAAATTTGTCTCATTGCTAAATTTGAGATCGAGTGAAGTCAAGAGTTTGGTCTTGGAATGTTTACTGTCACTTTCAGAGACAAGTATTCAATTACCTTCACAAGTTAGAACTAAGATCATCGAGACGTTAATGAATTTACTCAAGCAAAATTCTTTATTGGGTAAACAAATTTCTGAATGCTTGATAGTGATTGGTAATCTCACAAGTACTTTAGACTCACAAATTTGGCAAATTGAAGACTTGCTTGGTGTCATTGATTTAATTATTCCAAATGTGAACCAAATTGATCAAGATTCAATTTTGGAATTTTCTTGGAAAGTTTCTGCTAATATTGGGCAGCAACAATTATTTGACATAGTTTCAGAAAAATTCAGTAAAGAAGACTCGAAAGATTTCAATGCCATATTCCCTGGGATCTTGGCATCTGTTGTACTTGCATTACAACTTGATGAGATCGTTGAAAAATCTGAAGATTTCGTCAAGAATTTTAATGGAGATGTATCATCAAGAGAATTGGAATTTCAAGTCTTGTTTTTAGGCTTCATTGGTAAGAAAACTTCATTGAAATCTGGTTTAGATCCATTTTTGAAAATTATAGAAATTCCAGAAGATACCAGTTTGAAAACAGCTGCATTTTCATCAATTGGTAATATCTCTACATATAATATCAGTTCTTATTTACCAGTTTTATTAGATCAATTGTCTACAAATGATTTGTTAAGTACCTCGTTGAGAAAAATATTAGAAGTTAAAATTCAAAATGGTGAGATAATTCCATCAACACAAGGAATTACTGAAGAAGAGTATACAAGAATCTGGAATTTATTATTAGAGATTCCATTAAGTAAAAAAGATTTGAAAATTAGTCATGCAGAACTCAATTTGATAGCAGAGTGCTTGACGTTAATTGCATTATTGGATATTTCCAAAATTGATCGTTTGATAGAGACTATTGATTCAACAACTTCGTTGACTTTGAAATATACTATTGTCTCAACAGTGAAATATTTTTTGAATTATGCCACTATATTATCACAACAATCAATTTCCTTTGATAGGTACTTGAGTAAATTGTTAGAGAAGGCATCTTTGTTGATATTCAATGATAATTTGCAATTAAAACAAACCTCGGTTCAAGCTTTGATCACATCTTTGCATAACAAGCCATTATTAGCCTTACCAATATTATTCCAACTCTTATCAACTATAATGGAGAAAGAATTGGTCATTAGAAAAGAATACATAGATACCATTCAGATTGGACCTTTTAAGCATAAGATTGATAATGCATTGGATTTACGTAAATCCATATATGAGATGGTTTATACATTAATGACAACAATTGAAAATAGTAACACTTTGAAGAATAATTCAGTACAACAAAGTTTGAATTATTTTGATATTTTGAAAATTTCTATTGAAAAAGGTTTAAAAGATGATATCGATGTTATTCAATTGAGTTCTCTTATCATTGCCAAAGTGGTCAATTTAAAACCACAGATTATCTTTAAAGATTTAGAATTGTTAACTGCTTTTAAAGAAAGAGCTTTGAAAATCATTAATAAGAAGATAAAAGAAACTGATACAAAACAAGTGATGGAAAAACAAAAAGAATCTGTTAGATCTATACAAACATTGATCACTAATATAGATAATATCATTCAGAAAAATGGTCTTCAAGGTGGCGATTTCGAAGATTGGAGAAAATTTGCATTTGTTAATGGAATTAAATAGCATCTTATACAGTTAATCAATACACATCGAGTTATAGTATCCCAAGATTTGTCTCTGTCTTAACATCCCCAATGATGGTTCTTGCAGCATTCTTAACATCTCATTTTTCTCAAATATATCAATGAATTCATCAATTTCAACATCATCACAACATTGAGCTCTATATATTTCTTGATCTGCATTCTTGTTAAATTTAGTTTTCAAAATTGAATGGCAATTATTTGAGAATTCACTATTTTCTGACAACATTGAACTTGTAGATCTCTTGAGTGACAATGCATTATTCAAAGAAGAATTAAAACCATAAAATGAATCAGGAGTTGCCACATGAACTTTTTTTCTTGATCTGCAACTGCTATTACCATCGTATACCAAGATGTTAGCATGTTGCTCAAATCTTATATTATCTGGGGAAACTACAGACTCAAGAGCTGCAGAAAATGATGCACTTGCAATGTTCCCATCAACAAGTTCAGAAACAATTGTTGGTATCTTGGAATTAGCACTTCTGAAAACAGGGATCTTGATCTCCACAGGTGTGAATTCTTCAGTTTCCAAATCTGAATTGAACAGATTCTTTGTTTCCAAAGTACCAACTGACTTTCCTGAATTCAATTTAACCAATATTGTTTTCAACTTGGATTTTAAACCCGTGCTTCTCTTGTTTTCCGTGGTAGTGGTGTCCTGGAAACTGAATATTTCAGACTCTGTGGATCCGTCATCTTTATCAACATTTAAAAATTCTTCTTCTGATACAGCACTGCTAAAACTGAAAATTGAGTCAGAAGTGAAACTAAATTTGTCATCTAGTGTTACAACATCATCTTCCATATCACATTTATTTGGAACTAAACTGGTGAACAAGTCATCAATATTTGTTGCTTTGAATTGCCTGTAACACGTTTGAAGTTCCATATGAACTTCTTCACCGTCTTCCAATGTTGGTTCCACAACAGGAAGTTCAATTGAAGCTTCCTCTTGCACTGATTTTTTCTTCAAGTTGAAACTTGATGCCCTTCTCAATATACTACCAATATAATTTCTTGGTTTTTTCTCATTTACATTGGTAGATTTCAATGCAAACAAATCAGCGGTATCAATCGTTGTAATACAAGCCTCAGCAGCATCTTTATCTAAACTTCCAGATGACCTGAATACTTTCCCTTGCAATTTTTCCTTGGAAATTTCCCCTTCTTCTTCTGGTGCAATGTTCTCCTGAGTGTTGTTTGCTGTTGACCTCGACTTTTTCAATTTTATAATTGGTAACCTGGAATGTTTTTCAATAACACCTTCAGTGTTATTTCTTGATCCAAACATCTCCAAAAAGAGTCCCACTGCAAAAACAAAATCCCCAGTTGCAAAGCAAGCCAATAGCAATATCACAAGTAGGTATTACCTTTGTAATCCTCGGTTTAGAATGACGAAATAAACATTAGATAACAAGGTGGAAGTTTTGTTTTCATTTTTTTTTTAGGTAGTGTCTCAGCCGCACCGTGGAGATCTGCCCTATAAACAGTTAAAAAATGAACTAAAGTACTTAAATTTGTCAAGAAAGATACTTCATGATCTTGGGTATGCACTGATACTGATTCCATAAGATCATTTCTAATCAATTGAACCAAATTGTATCTTCAATAGTTAATCACTCTATGACAATTCCCAAAAAAAAAAAAACACAAAGGAAAAAAAAAAAGGCAGAAAAATTTAAAAAAGTGAAAAATTTATCATCAAGAACAAGATGTCAGATATTGAACCAAGTAACAAGAGACAGAAGTTATCTCAGACCTCTATCAATAACTCAATAGATTCTGTAGTACTTTCGCAAGTGCTAACACAAAAATCAGATAAGAATTCCCCTTTCAGCCCTTTAAATAATCTTTCCAATGACCAGATAATAATAATAAGGAAAAATGATAATATCAAGAAGAGAATCAACCAGTTATTGAAGTTGTTGAAAAGCAGCTCAGAAGAATTCATGTTGATCTCACAGTCCACGAATATCCAGAAATTGTTGTCTATCTTAGAGATAGTGAAGCAGAAGATCAAAGATCAAGAGAATATGATGCTTGGAGACGAGAAAATCACGTTAAAACATAATAATTATGTACAGTACAACAGACTAGATTCTGTAAAATCAAGACAGAACCCAAAATATAAGACAAGAGAAGTTGAAAACCCACAAGAGAATTTGAAACCTTTAAGAGATGATGAAGCCTTCACTGCTGAACAGTTGAAAGAGTTGGGAATTGCCAAAGAAAAAATCTACAAGATCCCAATATTGTACGTTTATTTAAAGACTTGCAACACCGCAATACGAGATGAGTCTCTCACAAGTAACGGCTGGACTCACCAGTGCTAGTTTCCTTATAATTTAATCATTTTAATCCAACTTATCACCTTGTAAAAGTCGTGTAATCGAAGCTTCTCGAATATTTTTTTCAACCTCATTTTTTTTTTTTTTTGTTGTATGAAGAATAAAAGACCAGCAGAACATCTCATATTAAAGTAATCAGAGAATAGAGATGTCAGATATTGAAGATTTACAGTTGGATCCAAATTTGAAATCCATTGTTTCACATGATTCTTTGAAGTGGATTTTTGTTGGAGGTAAAGGTGGTGTTGGTAAGACTACTACATCTTGTTCAGTTTCTATCCAGTTGGCTTTGAATAATCCAAATAAGAACTATTTATTGATATCTACTGATCCTGCTCATAATTTGTCAGATGCTTTTTGTCAAAAATTTGGTAAAGACGCTAGACCGGTAGAAGGTTTGGCAAATTTGTCATGTATGGAGATTGATCCAAATGCTGCAATGGAAGATTTACAAAATCAGCAATTATTAGCCAACTCTGATCCTAATGATCCATTAAGATCCATGATGGGTGATATGACTGCTTCTATTCCAGGTATTGACGAAGCCTTATCTTTTATGGAAGTTTTGAAACATATCAAGTCACAATCCGATGAAAGTTCTAAAGAAATCAAGTACGATACAATTATCTTTGATACAGCTCCAACTGGTCATACTTTAAGATTTTTACAATTACCATCTACTTTGGAGAAATTATTGGGTAAATTTAACGAATTAAGTGGGAGATTAGGTCCAATGCTTGGTTCATTGATGGGTGGTTCAGGTCAACAACAAGAAATGTTTGCCAAATTGAAAGATATCCAAGAAAGTGTCACAGAAGTTAATACACAATTCCAAAACCCTGAATTAACTACGTTTATCTGTGTCTGTATATCAGAATTCTTGTCATTGTACGAAACTGAAAGATTGATCCAAGAATTGATCTCATATAACATGGATGTCAACTCAATTGTCATCAACCAATTGTTATTTGCTGATGGAGATGACGAATGTAAGAGATGTAAAGCCAGATGGTTAATGCAAAAGAAATACTTGAACCAAATGGATGAATTATACGAAGATTACCATTTGGTCAAGATGCCATTATTGGGTATGGAAATTAGAGGTCTAGACAATTTGAAAAAATTCTCTAAATTCTTGATCAACGAATACAATCCAAAGACTGATAGTGACGTGGTCTTCTCTTTAGAAGAGAAATAGCTTGTATAATTATATATTAATAAAAATTTGATAAAAGATATGTTTACCTTTTTCTGCAAAAAAAAAAAAAAAAACACATAACATTTTATACACGATATTCATATCAGATGGAGAGACATGTCAGATCATGATAGGGCAGTCAGTATAGATTTGTATGATGAAGGAATAGTTATTGCTGGCAAACTTAGTCAAATTTTTGTGCAATTCAATGAAGACAATGGTGAGATCAAATACAATGTTTCAAAAGATGTTCAAAAATATATCAACAAAAATCCGATTTATTCAATTCAGATGCCCTTGATAATCGGGATTTTGAAAATTCAATTTGGTTATTTGATATGTGCTTCTGAAATCTCCAAGATAACTGATATATCTAACTTGCAAATCAATAGAATTGATCGAACAGTCTTGATACCATTAAATTTTGAGCTGGCTTCAAAAATTTTCCAAGACTGGTTAAACGGAGACCCTGTTGCCGAGAGCAGAGACTCGAGAGATTCATCAAGAGATAATGTTGAAGAAGATGTTGATCAAGAAATGGAGGATAAATCGGTACCAATGACGAATGAGAATAACATTTTTTTCACAAAGATAGGCATATTGACACAATCTTTCAAAGCAACCCCATTAATAGGTGTGAACGAAACTGGAACAATAAACCATGATCATCTGGACTTGTTCGATATTGAAATTGTGAAAAGTCGAAACGAGGAAGATATCAAGAGAATAAGGGCCGTCACATTCAACAATGAGACAAGTAATGGGGTTTCATCAGTGTATAATAAAATTAGCGAGCATGAGACTGACTTGAATATAAGTTATAAGCATATATCTCCCAAATTTATCTCCAAGTTGTTACGCAATGTTGTTAAATTTTTTAACAAAGGTGGTTTCTATTTCAGTTATGATGTTAACATTGTTGGCAAAATCACTTATGATAAGGGTAGTTTCACACCATTATTAGAAAATTTGAATGATATTAAATCTGATTTCTTTTGGAACAGAGACCTTGTGGCAGATTTCTTGAAAATTATGGACTCACTGGATATAGTATTTCCTATCATTCAAGGTTATGTTAGTGGTATCAAAATCAATAATATAATGACAGAAATTGAAGAAGAAAATAAAGAAGAAACTGTTATCGATGATACCAAACTGACATTCAATTTCAATAGGCTTGCAAACAATTTGAAAGACACATTTAAAAAAATTGAAGCAGAATTTGAAGAACCAATGGGCAAAAGAAATGGTGAGATCTTATTGATGTCTAAGAGAAGTAGTAAGAGATGTGGTGTCAGATATTTGAGACGAGGCATAGATGATGACTCTAATGTGGCAAATTTCATCCAGACAAGTCAGATGTTGATAGTGCCTGATTTAAACATATTTACAAATTACGATATCATCCGTGGATCTATACCAGCTTTTTTTGAGCAAGATCCTTCCAAATTGCAACCACAGCCAAAGATTACTAGATCTGTGAAACAGTGTGGAACTGCATTATTGAGGCATTATCAAAATTTGCAAGAGCATTACCAAGATATTACATCGATTTCCTTGATTGAGAAAAAAAGAAAAGAACAGGAACTTGGTGAACTATTTGAACATTTGATGATTGAAAATCATTTGAAATTTGTGTGGTTTGACTTCCATGACGTTTGCAAGAATATGAAATTTGAGAATATTAATTACTTATTAGATCAAGATATAGAGAATGACTTGATAAAAGTGAGAGATCAACTTGAAGTATATAAATGGTGTGATAATGAGACCAATCAGCAGAACGGCATATTCCGTATTAATTGTGTTGATTGCTTGGACCGTACTAATATCATATGCAAATTTCTCAATCAACAGGTCTTGAACAAACAGTTAAGACATTTCAAATTGGTGAATAATGATACAAATTTCAACTACAAATTTTCAGATCTTTGGGCAAATAATGGTGATTCTATATCACAACAATATTGTTCTACAAATGCAATGAAGGGAGATTTCACTAGAACTAATAAGAGAAACTATAAAGGATTGATCAGTGATGCTATATTGAGCTTGACAAGATATTATTATAATTCAGTGACAGATTTTTTCAACCAGTTTATCATTGATTATTTGTTATACCATAATCATAATGATCTAAATTTCTTGGAGAATTTCGAAAGTTTGTTGGAGAATTTTGATCCTAATGTTAATAACTCTGCCAATTTACAAAAAAAATTGGTCATGGCCAATATTGTAAAAATTTTTGAAAAAGATGGAGTATTGGGTAGTTGGTGGGTTAAGAGTTGTTTTGAATTGAATAAATATTTGCAATATCAAACTGAGCTAGATGACTGTATATTATTATTGACCAGGTCACATCTGATTTTGATCCATCTGGACCTTGAAAATAATAAGCTAGTTCATTATAAGTTAAACAATGGCTCAATTACCACTGTTCAATACGGGCATTTTTTCTCTTCCATTTACACTGCTAATGATAAGAATCCAAAAAAAAATATTGGATTAAGAATTGAATTCAAATCGTTTACGAGATTTGAAAATGACATTGTGAGTAATATTGAAGACGATTCAATTACCATTGACTTAGTACCATGTGAAGATCCACCAACTTGTGATATAACGGAAGATTTCAATTTTTTCGCAATCAAGTTTGACCCTGTTCAAATGTCGTATAACGATTGCAGACTTGCCATTAGATTGATCTTTAATGTATGTTATAGGTCTCAATTGTTGAAGAAAGATTTAGTTACATTTGATGAGGCAAAGAAATCAGGATCAATATTGAAAAATATTGACCACAAAATGAAGAAGTTTATATGGGGATAGAGTTTATAGAGATGAAAAGAATTAATGAGACTTAGGGTTTTGGGATTAAAATAAATATACTATATACATGTGAATTGAAGTATCTAAAGAAACTATTCTTCTTGTAATTGCTTAACAGTTGCATCAGTTATTTTCTTAACTCTAGCAACTTTCTTCACAGTTTCGAAATAATCACTTATATCTGATTTTTGATCATCAAATAACACCAATTTCTTGACTATTGCCACGTCGGATTCAAATTTGATGGCTTCTTGAAGATTATTTGGGAAATTTTTCAAAATATATTTACAATCTTGAGAATCTGGTTCATTTTTCAAAGTTTCTAATCTCAATCTCATCAACTTCGTAAATATACCTTTTGCCAATCTTGAGTCGAATTCATAAATACCATTCTTATCAGAAACTAGATGACCTTGTAATAAAGTACCATATCTATCACTATGGTTTTGCAATTCATCTTCAATGATATCGTTCAAATCAACTATTTTCACATTACTCAATTTCTTTGATAACTGTTCAACTTCTTTAGCTTTTGGATTAGGAATAGCATATACATCTGTAGAAGGCTTGAAAAGTAAAACTTTCCTCTTGATACTGTTCATATATTGCTCCCACTCTTGGTCACTATAAGAGTTTTTCCTTTTCATCATTGACTTGGAAGCATCCTGCTGATCCACCTTATGCACTACAACACCAAATATACCTGTTCCTACCAATGCAACTACAACAAAATTCATGATATTGAAACCACTATCTTTCTTCCCACCAAACTCAGAAGCACTATAAAAACGAGGACCACCGTATCTTGGGAACACTGAGGCTCTAGATACAACTGGAACCACTTGACGGAAGACACTGTTTCGTAACATAGCTAGTAATCCTTTGAATATTCCTTAACCATCTGATATTTTCAAAAAAACTTTTCCAAATTGAAGAAAAAAATTGCCAAAAAAACAAAAAAAAAAAAAACCATTGAAATTTTTCACCAACAACATCAATTTTATCAAGAGATATCAAGCATGTCTTTAGTTAAGTTGGCTCATTATTGTTCTCATCTTCAGAACTGCACCAGGGTTAATTTGCCCTTAGCACATATTCCTTTGACGAGGTTGCATCTTCAAGTTTCATTAGGTTTGTATAAACATGGATTCATATCGTCGATACAAAGAGGTTCCATAGCAGGTCCAGATGTCGTTCCAACTGAGGTAACACCGGATAATATTGCCACTAGAAGGTTGTGGTTGGGTTTGAAATACAAGGACTCCAAGTCTGTGTTGAGAAAGATGTCATTAGTTTCCAAGCCTAATAGAAGATTACATTTGGATGAAGATCAAATAAAAGCTTTGGCCAGTGGGTTGAAAGTAAGATTGATTGAACCTTTACAACCTGGTGAAGTTATGTTCATCAAGACTGGTGATGATATTGTTGAGTTGCAAGAAGCTGCAAGAAGAGGTTTGAAAGGTGAAGTTCTTTGTAGAGCACGTTAAAGCTTTCCCGTGTATATAGGTTAAGATAGTAAATTAAAAGAGTAATTTTAAATTATTACCAAATAGATTCCATTAAGGGAGCAGCACTGATAACCCTTGTCCAGCAATCATCTCAAGATGCACTCTGTAAATATATCACCAACATTAAAACAAAAAAAAAAAAAAGATCAAATAATAACCTGACTAGTGATATTCAAAGAAAGCTTCAAGACTATGTCAAAACCAAATGATATATTGAGTTTCTTGAGCAAATCTAAAGTGACTAAACCAGTTTCCCAATTAATTTCAAGTTCAAAGAAGCAATTTCCAACGGGTTCCAAGATAGACACATTATTTGATACATGGACGATAAGAGGTACCCATTTGGCTTATAAGATACCGGGGAATCCACTAACACTTACATCTCCTTTGAAAATAGCAGCTTTTGACTTGGATGGTACCTTGATACGAACCCAAAGTGGTGCTAAATTCGCATATGGTGCCAATGATTGGAAATGGTTCAACGAATTTACTATGCCAAAGATATCAGATTATCAAGAAGATGGGTACTTGATCGTCATTTTCACAAATCAAGGAGGCATAGTAGCTAGGAAACATCAAAAATCATTCATAAATTTCGTGCAAAGACTGAACAATGTTGTCCAAGACTTGGATGATGTATTTATATTTGTGTCACCGAAGAGACCTTCACTGAAAAATTTTAAAGAACGCGTATCTACAGAGGAAGAACATCTGAAATATCGTAAACCTGCAATTGGCATGTGGGAAGAATTCGTTAAAGTGATAACTTCAGTCAATAGAGATCTCGAAATCGATATGGTGAATAGTTTTTACTGTGGTGATGCTGCTGGTAGACCAAGAGATTTCAGTGATTCCGATAAGATATTTGCAAGTAACATAGGCTTGAAATTTTATACCCCAGAACAATTATTTGATAATAGAATATAGCATCTATAGCATCTAGTGATCCTATCAACTTGATCAATTTGTAATTGAATTTGTAGAAATTTTGGTGAAAAGTGCCAAAAAAAAAAAAAAAAAAGTAAACACATATTAAATAAATTATTTGACAACATCAACAACAGATCATAAAGATTGACTATTGAATTAAGTAAGCAGAATGTCAGACACAGAAGAAGTTGAATTATCTAAGGAAGAAAGATTGGAGGCAGCCAAGAAGAAGGTATGTGGTTTATTGTATGTCAAGATGTCGTTGATACTAACATCAGAGATTTAGTTTGAAGAATTGAAGAAGAAGAATAAGAAGAAGTCCAAGAAGTCCAAGAAACTGAAGAAAGATGAAGAGAAGGAAGATACTCCAGTTACTGAGGATGCTACAAGCGACAATGAGAGGAAAGAGGAAGAAGAGAAGGTTGATGATGTGGAGCAAGCTGAAGAAACTAAAGAGTCAGAAGCAAAAGTAGAATCTGAAGAGACTAAGGAAGAACCTAAGGAGGAACCTAAGGAAGTATCTGAAGAGGTTAAAGAGGAAGCTAAGGAATACAAGGATAAAGGAGAAATTATAGAAGAATCTAAAGCAGAGTCTAAAGAAGTTGAGAAAGAAGTTAAGGAAGATGCTGAAGTCAAGGAACAAGTTGAACTGGTGGATCTGGACACTAAACTGAAACCTGAACCTTCATGGTTGGAAGGTACTGAAGAATCGAGTAAATCATGGTTAGATGAAATACAAGAATCAGAGAAACTGAAGCAAGAAGAAACTGCCAAGGACTCATTACAGGATCTCGTTACTAAGCAGGCCAAGGAGATACTGGACTTGAAAACTGAAAATACTGATTTGAGAATGAATAAATTCGAGTTACTTGAGAAAATTGAGTCATTGGAACTCCATGTCAAGAAATTGAATGCTAAATTAAACATGAAGAAAATCGACCAACCAATTTATCAATCAGATTACAACAGTGAATTATCGTTATCCCCAGAACCTTTTATTTCCAACCCTGAGAAACAACAACAATCGGGATTTATAAAAACCCCATCTTTCCAAAACTTCCAAGACTCCACTTACAACACCAACTACGCAGACTCTTCTGGTGATCTCAGAGACAGACTCTTAAGATGGAAAGACTGGCAATTAGATATGAGAGCTTGGAGAAGTGCTAGTGCTGGACCAGTTGTAGAAATATAGGTAGTGTGAATTTCATCTAAAATTTATTTGGGCAAAAAACAAAAAAAAAAAAAAAAAAATCAGTAAAAATTTTCACGTTGGTGTAATAAGAAGTCATTGATTTAGATCTAATAGATAGATAAATTTAAAAGAATATGAGACCTCTTATGTTAAAAGGGCATGAACGTTCATTGACCCAAGTGAAGTTCAATAGAGAAGGTGATTTGTTGTTTTCTGTTGCCAAGGATAAGACTGCATCAGTTTGGTATTCTTTCAACGGTGAAAGATTGGGTACTTTTGAAGGGCACATTGGTACTATTTGGTCGATAGATGTTGATCAAGAAACTGAATTGGTTGTCACTGCTTCAGCCGATTTTTCAGTTAAATTATGGCAACTGAAAGATGGTAAATGTGTCAAGACATGGACAACACCAACTCCAGCAAGATGGACTCAATTTTCACCAAATAATGATCAAATGTTGGTAGTTACAGATCAAGTTATGGGTAAGATTGGAACTATATCCATATTCAATATAAATCGTGATAATTATGAGGACCAAGCGGATGAACCTTCAATGGTTATAGAGACAAAAGAAGGATCAGAAAAAGTTACATGTGCTGGATGGTCTTACCTTGGTAAATATATCTTGACTGGTCATTCAGACGGGTCTGTATCAAAAATCGATGCTCATACTGGAGAGTTGATCAAGACAGTAAAAGTACACGATTTAACAGTCACTGATATCCAATTTTCAGAAGATAAGACATATTTTATAACATCATCAAAGGATAAGACAGCACACATCTTGGACGTTGAAAACTTGGATATATTGAAAGGTTATGAAGCCGATGCCCCAATGAACTCTGCATGTATTACTCCACTGAAAAATTTCGTCATCTTAGGTGGTGGTCAAGAAGCAAGAGATGTTACTACAACTTCATCACAACAAGGTAAATTCGAAGCAAGATTCTATCATAAGATTTTTGAAGATGAAATTGGTAGAGTGAAAGGTCATTTCGGTCCTTTAAATTACGTTGCCACACATCCAAAAGGTACTATGTACGCATCTGGTGGTGAAGATGGTTTCATAAGACTTCACCATTTCGATAAATCTTATTTCGACTTCAAATATGACGTTGAAAGAACTGCAGAGGCAACTTCTCATACTGCTTCCCAAACAGTATAGGATTTATATAGCAATCTACGGATCATCTTTTTTTCTGGAATAAGAAACTTCTCATAAACATCATCTACTACAGAAAAAACTATACAGTTCGATGCTTGGACAAAAATCTCTCTCATAAAATACAATTGATACTCCTTGAAAACTACATTAGTCTACTCTATTTGCCTCCTGCTTCTGCTGCTGCTTTCTTTTTGGCAATTTTTTCTTGTAAAGCTTTTGCCTGCTCTTCTTTTCTCTTTTTTGGATCACCTTCTTGCTTGTTTTTGCCCTTTTCTTGTTTCTTCAGGGCTTTCAGTCTAGCTAAGTCTCTTTGGTTTCCTCTGGTCATTCTCTGGTCTTTGTACTGATCAACTTGTTGCTGTTATTTAACAACATAATTGAATTTTTTTTTTTTTTGCCCAATTTTGTGAAAATTCGCTTGTAAAAATTTGCACTGATGAAACTACTTTTATCATCTAAAAGAAGAGATGGTGAAGAGATGATAGCCAGATTACAAGAGTTAGTTACCTTCATGTCATTTGTTGAATCCTTTTCTATAAAAATTAGTTACTTTTTGTACTTCCAAACCCATTAAAACCCATCATCATATTCATCATATCATCATTACCATCTTTTGACTTATTCAGCAGCAATTTCTCTTTCCTTTTCAATTTCTTCAGTTTCCTCTTGGCCAGAAGATCCGCTTCAAATTTCCTCCGTAACTCTATTCTCTTTTGTAAATCAAATATCTCATCATTTTCCATCATTTTCAATTCTCTTTCTTTAGCCAATTTTTCCACTCTATCAATGACCATTTCCAAAGTGATATTTCTGGTGTCCACCCATTCTACTCCGGCATTGGCATAATGCTGTTTCGAGTTCAAATGGTCAACCAATTCAAGATCATCTTTATATGTCAAATTACAAATCTCACAGTAAAAACCCACACCTTTACCACGTTTCCCCGTTGTAGCACTTTGCTGCAGTGACACAAATGATACAGCATTCATCTCATCTATCTTGGCAAACATTTCTTCTCTTTCTTTATGGAATTCATATTTTGATATCTTTGATTTCAGTGTCGTATTTCCATCTCCTTGATTCTTATCATATCTTTCCTTTGCCCTTTTCAGGTATTCTTCTCTATCCCAGGTCCTCCTTCCAAATGAACTTTTCAGACTCTTATCCTCTGACATGATTAATCTTTATCTTGACTGTTTCAATTGTTAATTAATAAAATGCAAAAAATTGAAAAAAAAAAAAACTGAATAAAAAAAAAAAATTTCATCAATTAAATCCAAGTAATAGAAAAACTCAAATAAAACAATGAACTCCCTCCAGTCTCCTTCAGGAGGCTCCCGTAGTTTTTCTCAAATGACACCCGAAGAGCAAGCTGAAGCTGGTGCTCTGCTGATGATAAATTTCATGCAATCATGTCCAGGTAAGACTGCTATGAGTGGAGTCTCAGGTTTTCTGCTTGGTGGGTTTTTCGGTTTATTTATGGCATCTATGGCATATGATGTGCCAGTTGGTACAAATGCTGTTAATCATATAAGTGACTTGCCTTTGAAACAACAGATGAAATTGCAATTTGCTGATATGGGTAGAAGATCATGGTCAAGTGCTAAAAATTTCGGTTTCATTGGTGCCATCTTTGCAGGTGTCGAATGTAGTGTTGAGTCCTTAAGAGCCAAGAATGATATATATAATGGTGTTGTAGCTGGTTGTATAACAGGTGGGGGTTTGGCATTAAGCAGTGGGCCACAGCTGGCTTTGATTGGTTGTGCTGGGTTTGCTGCTTTTTCGACGGCAATAGATTTATACATGAGGTCAGATCAAGCACCTCCTCCAAAGAATGATTATGATGATTGATGTTTATATATTGCATTTCTAGTTTTTTGTTTTTTTACCTGCTTATAGTGTTGTTACGGTTATAAAAGATATTATACAATTTTGTTTATATTTCCTACTTACCAACTAGTCTCAAGATGGTGTAAATAACACATCCTAAGAACCTGAATAAAGCCATAAATGCAACAATCCATAAGATCACAGTTAAGAAAACCTCAGAATGTGTTGATATATAACCACTGGAATCAGTGGAAAGTTTACCACCTAATTGGTTAACACCACCAGTTTCCAACACTAAAGCAATAATGACAAAATTGGACACCATCCAAAACAACACTGTCATCGATCTGATGAAAGCATAATAATCTTTTTCCGCTTCTTCTGGGTCAGGTGGTGATTCATTGTTTGTCTCCGGGTTCAATAAAATATTGATTTGTCTTGTGTAAGCATCATCAACTTCTTGATTAGTAGTTGGGATCTCAATAAAGAATTTTCCCTCTGTTGAAGATTGTTTGGCAACACCTAAATCCAATTTAACTCCACTGTCACCTTTGGTACCCCATGAGATATCATGGATGTTACAAAAAGCATAAATGTTTAAGACATTGATATAAGCAGGGGACAAAAGGATATACTGAATGAATGAGGTGAACATATGCCATGGGTCCAAGAATATGAAAGCACCGATGAAATATAATGCGTAAGTGGAAATTGTAGCCACCACAAGATCTCTGAATCTTGAACTTTTGAAAACAAGGGCAAATGTCAATTTCCCACCATTATCTGAAATCATATCTTTCACAGCATATACTGACATATAAATTGCTGCAAAAATCATATATGCCATTAATATTGCAAAGAACCAAACGATCACCACGTAAAATCTCTTTGTACCTTTTGGTTTATTACCAAATGATAAGACAAAAGTGGTGACGATTGAGGCGAGATATAACCAAAGAAACAGCACTGATAGGATATTCCCCACTTTGGCCATATGTAAAGATTCATCACTTAGATTCACCGTCAAGATTCTGAAGACTAAGAAATATGATCCCAAGGAGAACCAACTCACGAGCAAATTGATCAATTGGTAAAAAAATTGCACGTGAAAGAAGAATTTCCTCAATATTGAATGGGACGAATGCCAAATATTATAGAAATGGACCAATGAATAAATAGCTGCAAAGAATGAACCATTAAGCCATCTTCTTCTTTGTAAGATGAATTCAGGTAATTGATCAGGGACATCAGTCTTGGCACTTGCCGATTTGACGTATTTTAAGACCCAATTACAACCTCTCTTTGCGACTAATTCGAAACACAAGATTCTATCTTCTGCAAGATACATATTTGCCGTGAATAATCCAGAATCAGTGTTATGTAAAGTTTCACCTTTGAAATATGACAGTAAAGGGCCGACACCATTGACATCATTTTGTAAAGCCACGTAACGATAAGCACTGAAGGCACCTGGTAACACAGTGACGAATCCAAAGACACTTTCCATTGGCTTATCCAAGATATTCGAAGTCTTGTATTCGAAATTTTGAGCATATACAATAGGTTTTCTAACCATTTCCCATAAGAGTAAATGCCATTCAGGGTTCAACATTGCTTTAATTTCACCACATGCACCAGCAACACCGGGATCTTTGTCGAACAGTTTCCATAAATGGTAGATGGAATCACCGGCAGGTTGTGTTCCTGCATCGAGCAAGACGACAACTTTTGGGTTCAAGATTGGGGCAAATGCTTGGAAACACCATCTATGACTATTGATTTTTTTCTGGTTTTTCTCTTTTAAGCAGAAAAGTAATTGTACAGGTACCGTCTTTTGAGTAGTTAATTTCACTTGACCATCTTTAACTTTTGAGATATCAACCATCGTGGTGTATTCATAGATGTGACCAACAACAGGTTTTTCATTGACCATGTTTTTAGCAAAACCTTCTTGATAAACACCAAGGGCTGCTAATAACAGTTGTGAACGTGGATTAATCTTTGTACGACCATCACTAACTATACATACAACGATTTTTTTCCAAGCATCTTTACCCCAAGTACTACTATGTTTCTTAGAAGTCAAGTATTTGATATTTTTGAAAACACCTTGTAAAGTTCTTGCCAAGAGCACATCATCTTCGTTAAACATAGTGACAACGATCATAATCTCTGTTTGTCTTGGTTGGAAATAACAAAGTTGTCTTAAACTGAACTTCGATGCTGAAAAATCTGCAGGATCACATGTCGCGGCCTGATATCTCATATATCTGAACTCTCTATCTTGAGATGTTACAGGGTTTGGATATTTCGAAAGTAATTGTTGTGATACTTCACAATCCAAGATCAAATTCCCATCGATCATCTTAACTTTGATTCCCTTTGTCGATTTGGATCTTCTGGGCAGTTCACCATCTGGAGGTGGTTGTTCTAAATCATTCTCATCACCAAATCTTGGAGGGTCATAGTATTCTGCAAGTATCGAGGAATCTTCTTTTGCATTAACACTGCTGACTTCGGATAAATCAGTCTCTGTTTCAAAAGAAGGTTCATCACTCTCATCTGTGCCATAAGCATTGATCTCGTATGCATCACCTGTCACTGGGAAAGGTGTGAAATCATTTTCTATCTGGTCATCTTGATCAACAGCATATGGTTCGAATAAATTAGTAAAATAACCCGCTCTATCAAATTGCTGCTGCTGCTGCTGTGGTGGTGGTTGCCCCGAGGACATGAACGGTATATGTGTGTTGCTTAAATTATTGTTAACATCGGCCATCAGATACGAATTATTATATGGATCTTCTTCAATAGCATTTACAGATGGAGCATATTCTGTGTCGGGGTAACCTGGAGCATTAGAAAATCTCAAAGTGGAATTTGATCTATTAACACCATTACTTTGTAAAGTTGAAAAATATTCTTGTTCATGACTTGGATCTGTATAATACTCGTTATCTTGGATATGTTCTTCCTGGAAATGCAGATCTGTTGGTGACGTGTAAGCACCAGAAGATTCTTGTTGTCCCGGTGGTTGATATGCCGTCTCAGCTTCATGGAATGGGTCATTCGTTTGGACACTTGGTGCTCTATATGTATTAGCCAAAGGTCTAATTGGAGAATGGTGCTGTTGCTGTTGTTGGTAACTGGACACATTAATAGTTGGTACGGTGTAAGATTGAGAGGGTACCTGGTTATTATAATGATATTGTTGCTGCTGCTGCTGTTGAGGCACCTGTTGAGGTTGCTGTGCGAACGGAGGAGGTGGAACCCTTTGATTGTAATTTTGGTTATGGTTCAAATACGGGTCCTGCTGTTCTTCTTGTTGTTGATTGTAATACTGATTTCTATTTGGCGACCCATTATTGTTATTATAATACGGGCCATTTCTGTTCCTGTTATTGTTTGGATAACTCATACTCTGAATATATAGATCACAGTATAAGCCTGTTCTATCTCTCTCCAAAGTTGATCTGTTCTTCGTTCCTTGGGATTTTTCCTTTTTTTTATTAAGGAAAAAAAGAAAAAAAAAAAAAAAATCGCGTACTAAATTAGAAACATTCTTGATGCAGTAAAGTAAACACACTGCCTTTTACGGTAAATTGATGATGATCATCTAGATAAGGAACAGCCTTCTTTGCTACTTTGACATGGGTTCTATTTAAGATCAGAGATACATTACAAGAGATGGGAATATCTGATTAGTACAGAATTAAAACCTTTTTTATTTCTTTTAATATATTATTTCATACCTTCTAAATTATTTATAAATAGCTTAGTTTTCTTCTTCAATGTTACCACGTTCGGAGACATAGATACCATCCAAGAATTTTCTGATATCCTTGTTTCTAACTCTACAGATTTGTTGGACATCAGCACAAGTTTGAGAAACGTTTTCTAATGAGTTACCAGTGAAGATTAATTCATCTTTTTGAGCACTTGAAATTTCTGGTTCAACACCTGGTAAGACCTTGACTAATCTAACTTTCTTGTCACCTAAGAAATTTCTGATTTCAACGTATTTGTCACCATCTTTTTCGATAAAGTTAACGTTGATTGGGAAATGCGCATAAACCAATCTCATCTTGTACTTGTAACCTTTGGTAACACCGGTGATCAAGTTGGAAACCAAAGATTTAACAGTTCTTAAAGCAGCAACGTGCTTTCTGTCACCATTGTGAACAGTGATCTTGATGGCTCTGTCTGAGATTTTGGCAAATGTAACATCAATATGTTTTAAATCCTTTGATAATTCACCTCTTGGACCAACGACTTTAATGACTCTGGCCTTAATGTCAACGGTGACACCTTCTGGGACATCTAAGATTTGATCAGTTTGGATATACTTCATCTTTTAATTAGTTTCTTTAACGAGCTAGATACAATTACTACTGAAGTTGAATTGAAAAAAAAAAAAAAAAAGGTGAAAAAAAAAAAAGAAAAAAGAAAAAAAAATCTCGAGGGAAAAGGTAGTGTACTGAATTACTGAAAAATTTTAAGCTTAAAGAAACAAAAACGGTTAATTTCTATTTTAAGAAAGAGAAAAAAAGCAGTCACACTTGCATCTCTCTTCAGCACACACGGGCTGTCTATGTATCTTTCTATCTATCTGCCCTGCCTTGGCTTAAGAATAAATCTACATGAATTTTAAAAATAGAAGATAAACAACCAGTATTTATTTGTAAATATTTTTTTATTTTTGATATACTCCATCTATTGATACCTTAAAAACGAATAACCTATTCCCCCTTCTTCTTTCTTCACCTTCTTTATCTTTTCCAAATATCTTGAAAAAATGACAAGATCATTGATATCTCTCTGCTATATAAACATATGTACTTTTCCACCACACAAATTTTCCAACTAATGAAATGAAAATGAAAGAAATGAATTTAAAAGATACCAATGCCCTCATCATTAAAAGAACTGGAAAACAGATAAATTAGATAAAGAAACAAGAAAATGTGCGCAGAAGCCAGTCGCAGCCTTAAACCAAAAGGGTTTTTTGGATAAAATGGTATAGGAGTTCTTTTAGAGACCGATAGATCCCTCCTCCCGGCGCGCCACATTGCTTCGCGACCCGTACTTTTCTTTCAAAATTCTCTTTCCCTTTTATCTCTCTGTTCTTCTTATAATGAAACAATTGACTTTTCCATTTCTCATTTCAATTCATTCATCAACAAGTACGAAATCTTCCAATTCGAAAGAATTAGTGGAGTTAAATGGTGCTGCAGACCCTCTTCTCGTAGGAAAAAAAATAGTATAAAGCAGAAAAAGGATCAAAGCCAGGAGGAACAGTTTTCACAGTTTCCAAAGCTCAAAGATAAGAGTATATCTGATTACCACGATTCAATCACCTGACTGGAATCTAGAATCAGACATACCAAACCCGAGACATTCTAAAACCTGAAAAAGCTCAACTCTAAAACTGGCCGATCAACTTTGAAAACTCTATTGCAAATTTCGATTGAGAAATTAGACATCATCACTGCTGGATGATGCATCATTTTAAAACCACTTTCGTCATGTTGTTGTTGATGTTGTTGTAATTGTAAATGTTGTGGGATGTTGTTGAAGATCAAATCTAAATCATCTTCTTCTTCATGTTTAATTTGTAAATTTGTTGCAAAGATATCATTTGTCTCTTTATCTAAATCATCAAATAATGGATTTGACAAGTAATAATCATCATTCAATTTGGAATTTAATTCCAATGATAAACTCGATGGTGATGTTGAATCCATATTAGAAGTTGGTGGCGATAAATAAATATCTTTAGTTTCTTCTTTCTTTATTTCAACTTCCATCTCTTCTTCTTCTTCATCTTCATCTTCCTCTTCTTCATCTTCATCTTCATCTGAATATAAATCTTTATCTTTCTTCAAGACAATAGGTCTTGGTCTTGGAGTGGCTTTTTGCTTCTTATTTGATCTCTTATTTGATTCTAATAAAGAGGCAGTATCCATTTGTAAAGCTGGAATCTTTGGTAATGATTCCAATTTTGATTTCAATGATTCGACAAGTTTATCATCTCCAATCAATTTCATCATCTCTTGTTGAATAATAGCTTGTTGCTCATCACGAATCTTGTATAAATTCAAGACATTATCCATATCGATAACATGATTTTCTAAAAATTCAACATGTCTTCTTTTCTTTTCACGTGAAGCATGAGCAGCTCTTCTATTTCTCAAAATACGTTCGATCCTTCTCTGTTCTTTCTCCTCTTGTGTCTTTGCACGTTTTCTTGGAGGTAAAGCAGTAGTTGGTGGTTGTTGTTGGATTTCGAGATTTGACATTGTGTTTGATTGATTGATTGATTGATCTATTGGAGGGTAGTGGCGAAATGAGCAGATATTTATACATTCATGGAAATTGTGTCTTGCCCTCTGTCTGCGCCTGTTTCTTTGAAACATAAACAACAAGGGGGGCACGATCATGTGACCTTTTTCTTTTTGGTGGTGTATTATTTTTAGAACAACCATACAAAACATCTATAGAAGAAATCCATGTATCCATGTAACTAAAGGCTCGTTCCCAATTGTAGTTAGTACCTGTAGTTTATTTACTCTCTTATCATATAGTACGTTCCTATATATCTGTGTCTCTCTAATTCTCTAATTTTCTAATTTTATAATTTTCTAATATTTCTAAATTTGTAAATTTCTACTAAAAGGCAAGAAGCAATGATGTCTTTAAAAGTTTAAAGGTTAACCATCTAATTGATTATGAAATATATCAAATTAAACAAAATGAATAAACTAGGATTTGTGCAACGAAAAGCTAAGAAAACAAGAATTTTCTTCACAAGGCGTGCGTGCGTGTGTGCGTGCGTGCGTGCGTTCTTCTCTTGCCTTTCCAAGGATCTCTTTAGGCTCGTGAAATAGTTCGGTCTTGGTATCAAGGTTATTTAATACTGTGTGGGCTCTCTATCCAAACCCTGCCCAGAAATTTATTAGAGATCATTTTCACCATTAGATTCGATACTTTCTATATGTGTGGGTTTACAAAGAAGGGCATGTTTTGAGTGTTCTTATTAGCTGGATCTTCTACACTTGCAAACATCTACGATAGCAAGCAAGGTACAAATCAACCTTTTTCTTAAAAAGTGCTGCAAATCTATCCTAAATCGTTGATCACTCTTACTTTTTGAGTTAATTCTTACACACTTCAAGGTTGATTACTCTCACCTATATGGTGAATGTCTCTGTTGATGTCTGTAGTATTGGTGTTTGTCTCTGTGGGTTTCATACCTTCTTTTGAATTTTTTCTTTAAGGCCATATCTGAGACATATAATTCAATTGGAGTCAAACAAGTCCCCAAATTAATACTCAATTAGGTATTCAATAACTAATCTAGAAAATTGTTTCTCTCTTTGATTTGCTATATAGCAGATTCTAAACCTTTTTAGGACAGAATTAACTTTAAAGTTCTCTTGCGTGCTGTAAATTGATAGGTATTGTGAAATTGACATTTTCTTACAAGGATCTGAAAAGAGATCTAAAATAATAGCAAATAAAAAAGAAATGTTAAATTAAAAGAACTGAAAAAACGGTTAAAGTTAAAGATTTTTGGCAATATATTCATCCAATTCTTTACAACTCTTCTCAAAGATTCCAACAATCTTATCCAGCTCTTCCATGGTTAAAGTATACAGAGGAGCTAAGATCAGATGATCACCAACATTCTCTTCAAGACCTCCAACAACCATACACTGGATACCATTTGCAAAGATAATATCTTTGGCAACTTCATAAATCTTATCCTTAGCATTGAATCTCTCTTTTGTCTCTCTATCTTTGACAAATTCAACACTCCAGAAACCTCCAGCACCTCTAACATCACCAACACATTTATAAGTACCAATCAAATTCTTACTCAATTGAGAACCTAAATAATTTCCTGTTTTCTTAATATTGGCAATCAATTTTTGCTCTTTGATCTCTTTTTGCACTGCCAATGCAGCTCTACAATTGAAACTATGTGAATGATAAGTTTGTCCACCTTTCAAGAAATTAGATCCCAGCTTGAAAACTTTCTTCACTTTACCACTGACCAACACAGCACTAATAGTGACAAACCCATTACCCAACAGTTTACCAATCGATTGTAAATCAGGACCAGGTAAATCCATAAATTGTTCCCATGTACAAAATGTTCCACAACGTCCTGAACCACACATGATTTCATCTAAGATTAATAATGCTCCATATTTATCACAAATTTCACGTACCCCGTTCAAATAGCCAGCTACTGAGGGGCATGATCCAACAGTCGATGAAGACAATGGTTCGGCAACAAATGCAACAACTTTGGAAGGACCAACTTCTTGAAATTTAGCATCTAATTCCAGTAATAATCTATCTTTATATTGCTCCTCGGTTTCTTCATCAAGCATTTCTCTATACGGATAAATATTTGAAACTTTTGGAGTCGGATTCATAAGTTGCTTGAACTCATCGACTCTTGTTCCAGAGAGATTCATACAACCTAAGGTGAAACCATGATATGATAATTTTCTTGAAATGAAAATATCACGTCCAAAATCACCTAATTCATGGTGATACTGATGCAGAATCTTCATGTTCAATTCATTAGCTTCCGAACCGGAACTACAAAAAACAGCACTTTCAAAGACACCAGGTGGACATTGTTCTTCACAAAGAAATCTTGATAATTCTTCTGCATGATAATTGGAAACTCTTGTTGTAAATGAATAAAAACAATCACCAACCATCTCTTTAATCTCATTGATAATCTTGGTATTACCATGACCCAATGATCCAACAGCTGCACCTGTGGAACCATCAATCACGGTGGTTTGCTTCTTAGTGTAAGGATCTTCAAGAGTGATATTGATCCCTTTTCCACCAACTACCATTGGTAATTTTTCAGTCACTTTTGACTGGAAAAGACGAGAGTCTTCTGTGGTTGTTGAAACTGGTTCTGGCATATTAAATCCTATATTGTCTAGCAACTGAATTCACAATTGACAAAACCTTAGAACACTTCTCACCTTTATATGATACTGTGTTGGCCGAATTTAATTTAATTTAATTTAATTTTTTTTTTCTTTTTTCTAAAATTCCTTATCTTTCACATATTGTGCCCAAAACTGACTGATCCGATTGATGTTGATCCTGATAACGGAATTTATTATGGATGCTGCCTTGTAACTGCTAGTTGTAGCTAGTTGCTCTTGAATTCAGTTAATATGGAAAAGGTATATCATACAGGGGCTGTTTATAAGATAAGGTTCGGTCTTTAAGAGAGAACCCCCCCTTAAAAATTAGTCCCTCACTCCGTTTTTCCTATTTATAGCTAATCACCCAACCCCCTTAGGCATTCTATTGTTGAAAAAAAAAATAGTAGAATTGATTGAATAGAGTTACTATTTATAAGTGTCAAAAAAGAATGTAGTTATATAAGGTATTAGACAATGAAGTCAAGAAAATTAGTGTTCTTGATTGTTGGAGCACTTTTGCTGTTCATTGGGCTTAGCAATGTCCCTGTTATTAAGCAGTATGTTACTGATTTATCAGTTTCAACTGTACCAGGTGAAGAAAAAGCCACTTTTTTCTCATTAGTCAAGAATGATGATTTTACTGGAATCATTAAATCCATCAAAAGTGTAGAACAACATTTTAATAAGAGATATAAGTATGATTGGGTTATCTTAACAACAGATGATTTAGATGAAGAATTCAAGGACTCTGTCTCTAGATTGTGTTCTGGCATTGTGAAATTTGGTAGAATTGATGAATGGAGATACCCTGAATGGATCGATATTGATAAAGTTGATAAGGCAAGAGAGGCAATGTGGGCAAAACGTATTATGTTTGGGGATTCCGTTGAGTTTAGACATAAGTCGAGATTTTTATCGGGTTTTTTTTATAAACATGAATTGACGCAAGATTATGATTGGTATTGGAGAATTGATCCAAATACTCAAATTTATTGTGATATTAATTATGATATTTTCGAATACATGAGACTAAATGGTAAGAAATTTTCATTTACTATATCAATTCCAGAATATGAACCAACAATTCCCACATTATGGGACACGGCAAGGGCATTTATCGAGACAAATGGAGATCTAATTGCTAAAGATAATTTAATTGAATTTATTTCACAAGATGATAAGTTTAATGGGTGTCATTTTTGGTCTTTGCAAATTGGATCACTAAATTTTTGGAGAGATGAAACATATTCCAAATTTTTCGAGAAATTTGATAAAGAAGGTGGTATATATTATGAAAGATGGTCAGAATATGTGATTCAATCAATTGCAGTGTCATTATTATTATCAAGAGACGAAGTTCATTTTATTGATGATTTTGGATATGATAGTGGTGCACATATTCATTGTCCAATTGATGAAACTATAAGAATTAAGAATAAATGCCTATGCTCTGCAAGAGATGAGGTCACTTGGAAAGGTTTTTCATGTATCCCAAGATACTTTGATATTCAAAATTTAACTAGACCAGCTAATTGGGAAATGTACAGTTTTTACTAAACTGGGTAATCAGAGGTAAAATGCCGCAACCTTTTTTCTTAGTGTTTGATTATATAATATCTTATCTTAGTCTCTTCTATATAATCTAGATATCATAGACATCTAATATCTTTGATACAAATAAAAGTATGACTTCTAGAGAGTAGGTATAAGAGTGATGAATGATCATTCAAGATAAGACGGAGAATTTTCTATTAACTATATATTTAAAGCTTACCACTATTTAATTGATAAACAAGAAAAAATTTTGATGCTTAAGTAAAATGGAGTTTTCGCCGTTTTCAACACCGAAAGAAAATAATAAAAGGGCAAAAGTGTCAAACATATTTTTTTATATGATTCAAATTTACGAGTAGCTTTATATATAAGGGAAAAGGGTAGAGTAAAATGTATGTACACTTATTTCTTATCTTTAGCCTTTCTCTTCTTATAATTCTTATCTTCTATTCCTTGTTGGTTTTGGATATCTTTACTTTTGTATATTACTATTTGCCCTGAAAAAGGGCAGATAGTGTGTTGCAACAGAGGGACATGAAGAAAAAAATTTTAGCTTTTCTTATCAGTTACGATGCATCAAAGAAACCGTTTACTTTACATATATATATAACCCAATTGTTCTCCTGTTTTCTGTAAATATCTCTTCATCTAATTTCAATAACAACAAGAATGGCTCAGATTGTTCCATTACCTCAAGGTGCCGGTTACGGTGTCGTAGTTGGTTTAGGCTTTGTATTTGCTGCAGTAATGATTTTAATTACATATGTCTTACGTCGTTATCAACGTGAAATCATCACAGCTGAAGAATTCGCAACTGCTGGTAGATCCGTCAAGACTGGTCTTATGTCAGCTGCTGTTGTCTCGTCATGGACTTGGGCTGCAACATTATTAACCTCAACTACTCAAACTTATCTTCATGGTGTTGCTGGTTCATTTACTTATGCTGCTGGTGCCACAGTACAAATCATCTTATTTCTGTATGTCGGTATATCTGCTAAAGGTAAGGCACCAGGTGCTCATACTTACTTGGAAATTATAAAAGAAAGATATGGTACTGCAGGTCATTGTGTATTTATTTTCTTTGGTGTTGCAACAAATATCTTGGTCACTGCCATGTTATTAACTGGTACTTCCGCTGTGGTTAGTGATTTAACTGGAATGAACACAGTTGCTGCATGTTTCTTATTACCAATTGGTGTTATTCTTTATACATTATTTGGTGGTTTAAAAGCTACATTTATCACTGATTATTTACATACAATTATCATCATTGTCATCATTATGACTTTTTGGTTTGCCACATATACTACAAATGAACATTTAGGAAGTCCAGGTGCTGTTTATGACAAGTTGAGAGAAATTGCAAAGACTTCACCTGTTGATGGTAATGCCGGAGGTGAATATGTCACATTAAGATCAAAATCAGGTTTCATCTTCTTTGTCATCAATATCGTTGGTAATTTCGGTACTGTCTTCTTGGATAATGGTTATTTTGCCAAGATCATGCTGTGTGGTCCAAATTCTGTTCTCTCTGGTTATGTGTTTGGTGGCTTAGCATGGTTTGCCATTCCATGGACCACTGCAACAACTATGGGTTTAGCTTGTCTTACTTTAGAAGGTACAAGTTCTTTCCCAACTTATCCAGATAAGATGTCCACAGATGCCGTTAATGCTGGTTTAGTCTTACCAAATGCTGCATATGCATTATTGGGTAAAGGTGGTGCTGTTGCTTCATTATTATTAGTATTTATGGCTTGTACTTCGGCAATGTCAGCTGAATTAGTTGCCGTTTCATCTATTTTCACTTATGATATTTATAGAACTTATGTTGATCCAAATGCCACTGGTAAGAAATTAATTGCCATGTCACATTTATCAGTTGCTGCTTTCGGATTTATCATGTCAGGTTTTGCCACAGGTTTATGGTATGCAGGTATTTCAATGGGTTACTTGTACGAATTAATGGGTATTATAATATCAAGTGCTGTGTTACCTTCTGTCTTGACAATCTTATGGAATAAGCAAAATAAGATTGCTGCATGTCTGACTCCAATTATTGGTACTCTGTTAGCTATTATGTCATGGTTAGTTTGTACTTATAAGAAAGAAGGTGCAGTTAATGTTACCACTACATTTGCAGATGATCCAATGTTAACAGGTAATGTTGTTGCATTATTATCACCTTTAATTTTCGTTCCAATTTTCACATATGGTTTTGGACCACAAAATTATGATTGGGAGAATTTGAAAAATATTAGAAGAGTTGATGAAACTGAAGAAATCTTGAAACTGGAACATGTTGATCAAATTGATAACGAGGAACTTGGTTTGAAAAATGTTAAATCAGTAACATTATCAGTTGCCAAAGAGATTGCAATTTCTAAGAAACAAGAAATCATTGATCTGGAATCTTCACAATTGAAAAAATCACTGAAAAAAGCAGGTTTCATATGTATTGCCTTGACTCTTTGTCTTGTTATACTTTGGCCAATGCCAATGTATGGATCTTCATACATTTTTTCAAGAGAATTTTTCACCGGATGGGTTGTTGTTTCTATAATTTGGATTTTCTTCAGTGCATTTATGGTTTGTATTTATCCATTAATTGAAGGATATTATGGTATTTATACAACATTAAGAGGTATTTATTGGGATCTTACAGGTCAAGGCTGGAAAGTCAAGAGATGGCAAGAAGAAAATCCTGAACAATTACATGTTGTTAGATCACAAATTAGTGCTGAAGTTTATAATGGTGAAGAAGCTCAATTGAATGAAGTGTTGGAGAATAGCAGTGAAGGTGAAAAAAATTGAATTTAGCCCCCGGTTTTGTATTTGTTTTATATATTATTTTCCTATTATAGATAATAGAATGAGATTTTGAAATTGATTCTTGTTATTTCACTGACTTCAAACAACCACTAAGACATCGAGAAAGAATATTTAAACAGTGACTCATCTCTGTTCGTCAACCATAATCAACCATAATCAACTTTAAACACTTCATTCAATTTATTCAACCAACTGTAAAGAATTAATACAATGCTCTCAACTGCTGCTCCAAGACAAAATAAAGAAGAATCTGATAAGATCATTTATGCTCGTCCATATTATAACCCAACTATGTGTGTTATTTCCTAGATCTTTGATAGATATATATAAAAGTCGTGCATAAATACACCAACAATAATTTTTCAACATATATATTTTTTTGTGCACTTTGTAAAATTGACTATATCTCGGGAATCAACGATTTGATTAGTATCAATCATTATAAGCATCTTCCCACTCTTAGTACAGATATAAGTATATAATAAGTTAAAACAAAATGGCATCAAAGAAATCAACAGGAGCACCAGCACCAGCATCACAGACAAGAAAATCCAAATCACCTCCACCTTCACTGCCGTCTTCTAATCAACAATCTAAATCTTCGAATAAACCTAAGACTGGAGCATGGGCTTCAGTGGTCAAGAGCTCATCAACAGTGCCAACTACACAGAAATCACCGGTTGTTGTGCCACAGAGTAAGAAATCTCCATCACCTATGTTAGATTCGACAAAGAAATCTCCATCTCCATCACAAACAATTGTGAAGAAAGAATATATTCCAATTAATAATTTCAATAAGCAAGAAACTACAGATTTCTTAAATAATAGGTATTTGGAGATAACGAAATCACTGACAAAGAAAAATTACTATAAACCTTATAATCAAAATAATTGGAATCTAAGTGTTAATACTAAAAAGACAAAAGAAAGTGGTGCAGGTATTAAGAAGTCTTTAGAAGGTTATGATGTATTAAGTGAATTAAATAGAAGTTATTAATCATTTATTTATTCGAAATAGACATGTAGACATGTGGGTGTAATATTCGTATTGAATTATTCTCTCACAAATGCAGGGGAACAACATTCTCAATTGGCAAAATGGCTGGGTATATACATGTACCTGAGATAACCCGGATAAACTTGTCTATTGTTAAAATCTCACACTTTGAAAAAAAATTTTCCTGTAGTCGATTCGAGAGAGCAGTAAAATAGGTCTGTGTACTATGTTATTACATGAATAATGCTGCTAGGGGGCAGATATAACATCTAATTATATGAAATTGTTTGAATTGTAAATCAGTTACCCGAACCTCTTATAGAGAGATCTCTTGATGGCTGGTTTAGGGCTGCCCTTTCTTTTCTTTTTTAGGTGATTTTTTTTTTTGGTGTTTTTTTTTCTCTTTGATGTGTTGTTAAATGTTCTGCTTTTTTTTTTTTTTTTTTCTTCGTTGAGAAAATATATAAATATTTCATTGAAATCCTAAATTTTCATTTATTTATTCTTACTTCTTTGACCGTAATTGGGTATTTATTTATATTTGATTACATTTTTATAACAAAACAAAACAAAACAAGAAATGAAAGGTTTAATTTTAGTCGGTGGTTATGGTACCAGATTAAGACCATTAACTTTATCTGTTCCAAAACCTTTAGTTGAATTTGCTAACAGACCAATGATTTTACATCAAATTGAAGCTTTAGCTGCTGCTGGTGTTACTGATATTGTTCTTGCTGTTAACTATAGACCAGAAGTTATGGTTTCAACTTTGAAGAAATATGAAGAAGAATATGGTGTTAGTATCACATTTAGTGTTGAAACTGAACCTTTAGGTACTGCTGGTCCATTAAAATTAGCTGAACTGGTTTTGAAGAAAGATAAATCACCATTCTTTGTCTTGAATTCAGATGTCATTTGTGAATATCCTTTCAAAGAATTAGCTGATTTCCATAAGGCTCACGGTGGTCAAGGTACCATTGTTGCTACAAAAGTTGATGAACCTTCTAAATATGGTGTCATTGTTCATGATAGAGATACTCCAAACTTGATCGATAGATTTGTTGAAAAACCAGTTGAATTTGTCGGTAATAGAATTAATGCCGGTTTATATATCTTAAACCCAGAAGTTATCGATCTTATTGAATTAAAACCAACTTCAATTGAAAAAGAAACTTTCCCACAATTAGTTGAAAAAAATCAATTATACTCTTTTGATTTAGAAGGTTTCTGGATGGATGTTGGTCAACCAAAAGATTTCCTTGCTGGTACCGGTTTATACTTGACTTCATTGGCAAAGAGAGCTCCAAAGACCTTATCACAAGGTTCATACGTCTCTGGTAATGTCTTAATTGACCCATCTGCCAAGATTGGTAAAGATTGTAAAATTGGTCCAAATGTTACTATTGGTCCAGACGTTGTTGTTGGTGATGGTGTTAGAATTCAAAGATCTGTTGTCTTGAAAAACTCAATTATTAAAGATCATGCTTTAGTTAAAAACACCATTGTTGGTTGGAACTCTACCGTTGGTGCTTGGGCTAGATTAGATGGTGTCACCGTCTTGGGTGAAGATGTTGCTGTTAAAGATGAAGTTTACGTCAATGGTGGTAAAGTCTTACCTCATAAGACCATCTCTGCTAACGTTGAACAACCTCAAATTATTATGTAAGTCTTTTTTGCTTTATTTTTTACACATACACATCACTGTTTAATTCTATACCACTGTTTTTCTATTTACAACCACGTTTGTTCGCCTTAAAATAAAACACCAAATTTCGTGTCATTGCAAAAAAAAATTTTCTCTGTACTGCAAAATGGGGCAAAGAGAGAACAAAATTCAGGGGCAGATCCATATTAACCCTCTATGCTTTTTGAAACTCATCTCTTTTCGATCCTAGCCTATTGCACTCCTGTATAGCTCTTTGTTTCAACTGTGTATCCTATTTCTCAGAAACTTTAACTGACTTTTCTTGAAGAAAAACCATGAATAAACTGTAATATGTCTGCAGATTCGAAACAATTTTGCAATTTTCTTGGCCGGGTGGTGGGTGGTACCTTACCTTTTCTTGGGTACCTAGTCACCAACAACAATAGAGTATTTTAAGAAAATTTTCTAAAATTGGAAACACAGAGAACAGTAAATATGTATTTCTCCATACTTTAAATGTTTACATTCAGCCCTACCTCTAATATTTCACTGCAAACATCTTAGCCGTTCACACTCATATTTAAACTTTTTCAAAATATAGAGATTATTCAACTTACAACATTAAATCAAAAGATAAAAAGGCTTCATCTATTATTAGTAACTCCCAATCTATCAATACACTCGATAAGACTTATCAATTTCATATACTTTTCATTTTCCATGTATGACCTTCAAAAATTTCAAAATTTGAAAATCCAAAAGAAAAAAAAATACCACCACAATCTAATTTGTTAAGCGAAAACCCCCAAATTTGAAATCAATTTGCAGTTCTACAATTGCACAGAGATCCCACCACTCTCAAATAAACTCAATACTGTAGGTGCTCTAACAAAGAATAATCTGAGTAGCAAACTGATGATGTGAAAATTATTTTGGGGTAGCTAGTCTTCTCATAAAGAATTGGTGCAAATTTACAAACTTCTTCAATTTTGATCGAAGAAGTTTATTTTCAATTGGATATGAAATTATGAACTTTTGTCATGACCTGAAGATGTTTAATATTGCTCCTATCTGTATTTTTAAAGGTATTCAGAGAGGTTGAAAATATTTTTAGAAAATTAAATCATTACATTGATTCAATCTTCTCAGGAAGATATTCACAAGAACTATAGCGTCCAATTTAACTTTCCATCTCTTTTAAAGAAAAATTGGATTGTTGTATCAAGTAAAACCTTGATTGTTTTCTGCAATTATTCAGTTATATTTTCTAGTTAACCATGTATGTGACACTCCTTAGTTTTTGTAAGATATATTATTTGAATATACATGGAGTGTATCCACTTCACTTAATCTTTATTGAATAGATCGATTTTAATCAAAGAAAACTTTCATAATCAACCCACCTATACTCCTTTATTATAAAAGCTAAAAATATCAACATGTTGGTTTAATTTTCATCCACATCAGAAGATACGCTTTCTAAAGCATTCATTTTTGTCACATCTATAGAATCTTTCCTATAATTTTTAATCCAGTCAAATTTCATGAGAGAATCTGACCTAAAATGAAGAAATCTTGGTGGATTAAATTTTATAGAGAAGGAAACAATTCCCGAATTATGAGAAATGGGTTAAAATGAAACCTTAATTCTGTTGCAAGATCGTTATCTTCGTAACTTTGGTGTAACAATCACCACTTTCCATGAAACATTTCTTCAAATGTTTTAGCAAGCTTCTCAATCGATGATACATGCTGTAGAGCTCAAATCAACTTCATAATTTTGCTCATCTCATCACAGAGTCTCTGGGTTTCTCACAAACTCACATTCTTCCCCATAATTGGCAGGATGCCAAAACTTGAAAACCAAGAAACATCTTTAGCACTTTACGAACTTTATTTTTACTGAACATGTTAAGAAATATGAAATATTTGCTTAGCAATTTACAACTTTTTGTGAAGCAAATAGTTGAGAATTATCTTTAATTGAATTTTCATAAAATATGCTACTATCAAAAGCATTGATATCTCAAAATAATGCATGAGACTGAGGGACCAATAGAGGTTCACTTATTGTTTTCAAGAAAGGTAAATCATTTTCTAATTAAATACCGATTCCTATATTTTCCTTTTGTAAGATATATAAAATATAATATTAAGAAACATAACTAGTTCATATTTTAATTTAATCTTTATATATCAATATCATTTAGTTATGCCCATTAATCTCATTCTAACTAGATGCAAATTACAATTTTAATAATCTATTTGTGGTACTGTTAAATGTGTTAAATATAGACACACAATTCTAAACAAATGATATTACCTGATGAATCTGACTCCACTAATAGTTGAAACTAGCTAGAGTTAATATAATTGCGGCCATCAACGAATATATAATTCAACTACAAGGTATTAATTTTTAGACCATCTCCTACATACATTTTCCAAGAACTTACAATATTAAAGCACACATGTCTCTAGCAATAACGTGATTGCAATCTATTAAGGTCCGTATTTTTAATGATGCTATATTTCAAACTTGAACTTTCAAAAGACAAACCCCCAGCTCTTTTGTTCAAGTTTCTAAGCAAACACAAACCAATATATTGAAAAAAGTTACTTGTTTTTTTTTTTTAGTATGGTGAAAAATTTGAAAAAATAAACAATCATATATAATAATTTTATCAATATATATTCATATCCAAACATATACAACCATCAATTAATTGGCGAATCCATCATGAAATATCATTAATCAGTATCATCTGATTCTAATTATCCCATTTTTAGAGTTTTTCAAAAATTCCAATATTATCTATAATCCAGGATAGTCAGTACCCTTATCCATTTCATCAAATTCTTATATTCAATTTTATCACTTGAATAAACATATATGTGACATCGACGATATACTATTCGATACAAAAACATACTGGCTTTTCAACGCATGTATTTTATTCATCGATACTTTGATTGATTGATCCAAAATCAAACAAATTTACTGTCAAGATACATGTTATATCATTTGATACGTGATATTTACATGATATCATTCTCAAATATCAATTTATCCCAATATTAGGCACTGACTTTGCTTCTAGATGCATTTTTATGGTCGTATTTTCACTAGATAATTCACAGGAATGTGAAAAGTGGATTTTTTTTATTCCAAAAATGACGTTAAAATTCATGATTTGACAATAGTTTTTGTAAATTTTACGAGATATAGATTTCCCATGGTGTTGTATTATAGGTTAAAATATTGATAGAGTTTAGTTATTGCGACGAATGGGGAAGTTACTTAAATGGCTTCGTTAGATGAATCAAGATTTTGATTCAAAGTTTTGTCGAAAATTTCACTAAATTTTGACTCATCCTCACTCCAGACTCAATTACAGAAGCTACAAAAATGCAATCAACTTGAGGTGTTCGTTTAGATCAGGATCAGAAGCTAAGCTTTCAAAAACTTCCATTCTTGTCGCTGGATCTCTATTAGAACCTTGTCTGTGACCTAAAAAACCAAGAAAATCCAGTGAAAAATGGAGTGAAAATTGAAGAAATTTCAGTGGATTATTTGATCTCAACAACAATCCACTTATGGCTACAAAATGAAAAATGGGTGAAAATGATGCCCTGATTGTGCTGTATCGAAGATTTTTGGAATTAATTTGATAGCTGTACTATGTCTCTAATAAGCAAGACGTCAAGTCACAGGTTGAAAGCCATAGAAATTCCTGAGCAAATTACGAAAAATAAAATTTTCCTGAGCAATTTACGAATAAATAATGAAAGTTCTGGTATAATTTTAGCAACAATCCACTTATGAATAGAAGATGAAAAATGGGTCAAAATGAAGCCCTGATTATGCTGTATCGGAGATTTTTGGAATCACTTCAATAGCTGTACTAGGGAAGTTGTCACGAAAAATAGAAAATTCCTGAGCAATTTACGAAAAAATATTGAAAGCTATTATATATTGTCAGCAACAATCCACCTATGACTAGAAGATGAAAAATGGGTCAAAATGATGCCCTGATTGTGCTGTATCGGAGATTTTTGGAATTATTTTGATAGCTCTACTATGCCTGTATTAGGCAAGACGTCAACTCACAGGTGAAAAATTGAACAATTGACGAATTTTTGTGAACGATTTATCTTGAATTGAATCATTTATAAAATGTGTGACATTCAGAGACATTGATATCGCAAAGTGATATCATGTTTAAGAAATCATTGGCAGTTTAACTGCTTTGACTTCAAAGAAAATTGCATTATATTCTGGTCAAATATAGATTATACCTCCTTTTTTAAGATATATGTAGAGTATAATTCCAAAGAAATAATTTTTACTTTCAATTGAGTCCTTCTGTTTGAAATGTAGATAAGAGACTCCACTTATAGTTAATGTAATGAACATTTATAGTGAAGCCATATACCAACTACAAAATGATAAGTATCATTTCTTACACCATCTCTAGCATAAACTTAGAAGGACCTATTTACAATTTTTAAGTACTAGCTACTAAAATGATTGCATAATATCGACCGATTTATTAAATTCCCCCCGGTTTATCATGATACTCTATTCAAAGACAAAGAAGATTTTTGTTGTTAGGTAAAACAAGACAAACCCATCATATTGAAAAAAATTGCTTGTTTTTTTTAAGTATGAAAAATTTGAAAAAGTAAACAATATATTAAATTTATCAATTTATATTGACATCAGAAGTGATACAACCATCAACTAATTGACGAATCAATCATGAAATATCATTAATCAGTATCATCTGATTCTAATTATCACATTTTGAGAAACTCCAAAAAATGCGATATTATTTATAAGCCAGCATAGTCAGTACCCTTATGCATTTCATCAAATTCTTCTATTCAATTTTATCACTTGAATAAACATATATGTGACATCGACGATATACTAGACGATACAAAAATATACTGGCTTTTCAATGCAAGTCTTTTATTCATCGATACTTTCATTGATTGATCCAAATTCAAACAAAGTTACTGTCAAGATGCATGTTATATCATTTGATACATGATATTTACATTGTATCATGTTCTAATATCAATTGAACTCTCTATGAAGGACTGAGTTTACTTCTAGATGCATTTTTATGGTCGTATTTTGATTAAATAATTCACTGGAATGTAGAAAGTGGATTTTTTTTTTTGCAAAAATGACGTTAAAATTCATGATTTGACAATAGTTTTTGTAAATTTTACGAGATATAGAGCTCCCATGGTGTTGTATTATAGGTTAAAATATTGATAGAGTTTAGTTATTGCGACGAACGGGGAAGTTATTTTAATGGCTTCGTTAGATGAAGCAAGATTTTGATTCAAAGTTTTTTCGAAAATTTCACTAAATTTTGACTCATCCTCACTCCAGACTCAATTACAAAAGCTACAGAAATGCAGTCAACTTCATTTGTTATGATAAAAGAAGTCCAGAAGCAAGGCTTTCAAAAGCCTCCATTCATGTCGCTGGATCTTTATTAGAATTTGTCACACTCAAATTATTCCAAAAAAAATCCAGTGAAAAATCGAGCGAAAATTGAAGAAATTTCGATGGACTTTTTTATCAGTGCAACAATAGACTTATGGCTAGAATATGAAAAATGGGTCAAAATGACGCCCTCATTGTGCTATTGTTCAGACTTTTAGATTCATCTTGATACCTTCAATAGTGCCATCGCTGTGTCGGTTCAAAGTTTTTTTTGAAAAAATTGGAAAAATTTGACAAAAAATCCAGTTTTTTGCACGATTTTGACTCATCCTCACTCCAGACTCAATTACAAAAGCTACAGAAATGCAGTCAACTTCATTTGTTATGATAAAAGAAGTCCAGAAGCAAGGCTTTCAAAAACTTCCATTTTTGTTGCTGGTTCTTGATTGGAATTTGTCACACTCAAATTATTCCAAAAAAAATCCAGTGAAAAATCGAGCGAAAATTGAAGAAATTTCGATGGACTTTTTTATCAGTGCAACAATAGACTTATGGCTAGAATATGAAAAATGGGTCAAAATGACACCCTGATTGTGATATTATTGCCACCTTTGGATTCATCTTGATACCTTCAATAGTGCCATCGCTGTGTCGGTTCAAAGTTTTTTTTGAACAATTTTACAAAAAATCCAGTTTTTTGCACAAAATAAAATTTTCCTGAGCAATTTACGAATAAATAATGAAAGTTTGTCTATAATTTTAGCAACAATCCACTTATGAATAGAAGATGAAAAATGGGTCAAAATGAAGCCCTGATTATGCTGTATCGGAGATTTTTGGAATCACTTCAATAGCTGTACTAGGGAAGCTGTCACGAAAAATAGAAATTTCCTGAGCAATTTACGAAAAATGATGAAAACTATTATTTGTTGTGAACAACAATCCACTTATGACTAGAAGATGAAAAATGGGTCAAAATGATGCCCTGATTATGCTTTTTCTCAGACGTTTGGATCCATCCCGATACCTTCAATATCTCAATCATCACCTTGACAAGATGTCATTTTCACTATTTTTCACCTTCATTTGCTTCTGATACCACATGATCTACTTATCACCAGACCTTCCAAAATGGCTCAAATGAATCCCCATATCAATATCTTTCCATTTCCATCATCAACTTCAACAAGTCTTCCATGTATCTTTCATCACCAATCCCATTATCCCACTTTCCCATACTTAAGCTCACTTTCCCATAGTTAAGGATTTCATTTTTCCTAGCACAATCAACTTTCACCATACTTAAGAAAAAACAGGGGCTGTCTGAAAAAAAAAAAGACCACCTTCCACAAAAAACATAGGAAAAATCACCAAAAAATGGCTCCTTTTTCTATGTCACAATTACACTTTAAATTGTACCAATGTCAAAGATATCCATTCCTGTAGATATTTTTACAAAGAATTAGCCAAACCAAAAATGAATCAAATTAAGTTTCTATTGGGACCTCCAGCTCTCTCATAGAAAAGTGGATGAGAAATGCCAACTTCTTCAATTTTGATCCAATTGACTTACTTTCAATTGAGTATGAAAATTCCAAATTTTCTTATCATCTGGGACATTCAAGCTTGGTAATATCAGTATTTTTGAGGCATTTAGAGAAGCTGGAAGTGGCTAAAAATGGAACTTCAGAAAATGTGAAAAAAATCACCATTGCAGTTATTCAATCTTCACAAGGGAGTATTCATTGGAATCGGAATAATCCATTTTATTTTATGATTTTTTCAAATTTCAAAAAATTTGCATTTTTATATGAGATGTCGAGCAAAATAAGGTTATTTTGCTTGATTTCGACACATCTTCATCAATAAAAGTCATTGGATGATATGAATCACCGTTCAACATATGCTCGTCGCTGAATTGAAAAACGGTCTATCCAGGGAATGTACCCACTTCACTGGATCTTTATTGGATCAGGTACAGATTTAGTTTATCCAAAGAAAAATTGCGAAATTTTGACTCAATTTTGACTCACCCTCACTCCATCCTCAATTACACAAGCTACAAAAATGCAATCAACTTCATGTATTATGATAAAAGAAGTCCAGAAGCAAGGCTTTCAAAAACTTCCATTTTTGTTGCTGGTTCTTGATTGGAATTTGTCATACTCAAATTATTCCAAAAAAATCCAGTAAAAAATCCGATCCAAAATTGCGAAATTTCAGTGGATAATTTTTTTTCAACGACAATCCACTTATGGCTACATAATGAAAAATGGGTCAAAATGACACCCTGATTGTGATATTATTGCCACCTTTGGATTCATCTCAATACCTTCAATGGTGTCGGTTCAAAGTTTTTTTTTGAAAATTTTTACAAAAAAATCCAGTTTTTTGCACGATTTTGACTCATCCTCACTCCAGACTCAATTACAAAAGCTACAGAAATGCAGTCAACTTCATTTGTTATGATAAAAGAAGTCCAGAAGCAAGGCTTTCAAAAACTTCCATTTTTGTTGCTGGTTCTTGATTGGAATTTGTCACACTCAAATTATTCCAAAAAAAATCCAGTGAAAAATCGAGCGAAAATTGAAGAAATTTCGATGGACTTTTTTATCAGTGCAACAATAGACTTATGGCTAGAATATGAAAAATGGGTCAAAATGACGCCCTCATTGTGCTATTGTTCAGACTTTTAGATTCATCTTGATACCTTCAATAGTGCCATCGCTGTGTCGGTTCAAAGTTTTTTTTGAACAATTTTACAAAAAATCCAGTTTTTTGCACAAAATAAAATTTTCCTGAGCAATTTACGAATAAATAATGAAAGTTTGTCTATAATTTTAGCAACAATCCACTTATGAATAGAAGATGAAAAATGGGTCAAAATGAAGCCCTGATTATGCTGTATCGGAGATTTTTGGAATCACTTCAATAGCTGTACTAGGGAAGCTGTCACGAAAAATAGAAATTTCCTGAGCAATTTACGAAAAATGATGAAAACTATTATTTGTTGTGAACAACAATCCACTTATGACTAGAAGATGAAAAATGGGTCAAAATGATGCCCTGATTATGCTTTTTCTCAGACGTTTGGATCCATCCCGATACCTTCAATATCTCAATCATCACCTTGACAAGATGTCATTTTCACTATTTTTCACCTTCATTTGCTTCTGATACCACATGATCTACTTATCACCAGACCTTCCAAAATGGCTCAAATGAATCCCCATATCAATATCTTTCCATTTCCATCATCAACTTCAACAAGTCTTCCATGTATCTTTCATCACCAATCCCATTATCCCACTTTCCCATACTTAAGCTCACTTTCCCATAGTTAAGGATTTCATTTTTCCTAGCACAATCAACTTTCACCATACTTAAGAAAAAACAGGGGCTGTCTGAAAAAAAAAAAGACCACCTTCCACAAAAAACATAGGAAAAATCACCAAAAAATGGCTCCTTTTTCTATGTCACAATTACACTTTAAATTGTACCAATGTCAAAGATATCCATTCCTGTAGATATTTTTACAAAGAATTAGCCAAACCAAAAATGAATCAAATTAAGTTTCTATTGGGACCTCCAGCTCTCTCATAGAAAAGTGGATGAGAAATGCCAACTTCTTCAATTTTGATCCAATTGACTTACTTTCAATTGAGTATGAAAATTCCAAATTTTCTTATCATCTGGGACATTCAAGCTTGGTAATATCAGTATTTTTGAGGCATTTAGAGAAGCTGGAAGTGGCTAAAAATGGAACTTCAGAAAATGTGAAAAAAATCACCATTGCAGTTATTCAATCTTCACAAGGGAGTATTCATTGGAATCGGAATAATCCATTTTATTTTATGATTTTTTCAAATTTCAAAAAATTTGCATTTTTATATGAGATGTCGAGCAAAATAAGGTTATTTTGCTTGATTTCGACACATCTTCATCAATAAAAGTCATTGGATGATATGAATCACCGTTCAACATATGCTCGTCGCTGAATTGAAAAACGGTCTATCCAGGGAATGTACCCACTTCACTGGATCTTTATTGGATCAGGTACAGATTTAGTTTATCCAAAGAAAAATTGCGAAATTTTGACTCAATTTTGACTCACCCTCACTCCATCCTCAATTACACAAGCTACAAAAATGCAATCAACTTCATGTATTATGATAAAAGAAGTCCAGAAGCAAGGCTTTCAAAAACTTCCATTTTTGTTGCTGGTTCTTGATTGGAATTTGTCATACTCAAATTATTCCAAAAAAATCCAGTAAAAAATCCGATCCAAAATTGCGAAATTTCAGTGGATAATTTTTTTTCAACGACAATCCACTTATGGCTACATAATGAAAAATGGGTCAAAATGACACCCTGATTGTGATATTATTGCCACCTTTGGATTCATCTCAATACCTTCAATGGTGTCGGTTCAAAGTTTTTTTTGAAAATTTTTACAAAAAAATCCAGTTTTTTGCACGATTTTGACTCATCCTCACTCCAGACTCAATTACAAAAGCTACAGAAATGCAGTCAACTTCATTTGTTATGATAAAAGAAGTCCAGAAGCAAGGCTTTCAAAAACTTCCATTTTTGTTGCTGGTTCTTGATTGGAATTTGTCACACTCAAATTATTCCAAAAAAAATCCAGTGAAAAATCGAGCGAAAATTGAAGAAATTTCGATGGACTTTTTTATCAGTGCAACAATAGACTTATGGCTAGAATATGAAAAATGGGTCAAAATGACGCCCTCATTGTGCTATTGTTCAGACTTTTAGATTCATCTTGATACCTTCAATAGTGCCATCGCTGTGTCGGTTCAAAGTTTTTTTTGAACAATTTTACAAAAAATCCAGTTTTTTGCACAAAATAAAATTTTCCTGAGCAATTTACGAATAAATAATGAAAGTTTGTCTATAATTTTAGCAACAATCCACTTATGAATAGAAGATGAAAAATGGGTCAAAATGAAGCCCTGATTATGCTGTATCGGAGATTTTTGGAATCACTTCAATAGCTGTACTAGGGAAGCTGTCACGAAAAATAGAAATTTCCTGAGCAATTTACGAAAAATGATGAAAACTATTATTTGTTGTGAACAACAATCCACTTATGACTAGAAGATGAAAAATGGGTCAAAATGATGCCCTGATTATGCTTTTTCTCAGACGTTTGGATCCATCCCGATACCTTCAATATCTCAATCATCACCTTGACAAGATGTCATTTTCACTATTTTTCACCTTCATTTGCTTCTGATACCACATGATCTACTTATCACCAGACCTTCCAAAATGGCTCAAATGAATCCCCATATCAATATCTTTCCATTTCCATCATCAACTTCAACAAGTCTTCCATGTATCTTTCATCACCAATCCCATTATCCCACTTTCCCATACTTAAGCTCACTTTCCCATAGTTAAGGATTTCATTTTTCCTAGCACAATCAACTTTCACCATACTTAAGAAAAAACAGGGGCTGTCTGAAAAAAAAAAAGACCACCTTCCACAAAAAACATAGGAAAAATCACCAAAAAATGGCTCCTTTTTCTATGTCACAATTACACTTTAAATTGTACCAATGTCAAAGATATCCATTCTGTAGATATTTTTTACAAAGAATTAGCCAAAACCAAAAATGAATCAAATTAAGTTCTATTGGGACCTCCAGCTCTCTCATAGAAAAGTGGATGAGAAATGCCAACTTCTTCAATTTTGATCCAATTGACTTACTTTCAATTGAGTATGAAAATTCCAAATTTTCTTATCATCTGGGACATTCAAGCTTGGTAATATCAGTATTTTTGAGGCATTTAGAGAAGCTGGAAGTGGCTAAAAATGGAACTTCAGAAAATGTGAAAAAAATCACCATTGCAGTTATTCAATCTTCACAAGGGAGTATTCATTGGAATCGGAATAATCCATTTTATTTTATGATTTTTCAAATTTCAAAAAATTTGCATTTTTATATGAGATGTCGAGCAAAATAAGGTTATTTTGCTTGATTTCGACACATCTTCATCAATAAAAGTCATTGGATGATATGAATCACCGTTCAACATATGCTCGTCGCTGAATTGAAAAACGGTCTATCCAGGGAATGTACCCACTTCACTGGATCTTTATTGGATCAGGTACAGATTTAGTTATCCAAAGAAAAATTGCGAAATTTTGACTCAATTTTGACTCACCCTCACTCCATCCTCAATTACACAAGCTACAAAAATGCAATCAACTTCATGTATTATGATAAAAGAAGTCCAGAAGCAAGGCTTTCAAAAACTTCCATTTTGTTGCTGGTTCTTGATTGGAATTTGTCATACTCAAATTATTCCAAAAAAATCCAGTAAAAAATCCGATCCAAAATTGCGAAATTTCAGTGGATAATTTTTTTCAACGACAATCCACTTATGGCTACATAATGAAAAATGGGTCAAAATGACACCTGATTTGATATTATTGCCACCTTTGGATTCATCTCAATACCTTCAATGGTGTCGGTTCAAAGTTTTTTTGAAAATTTTTACAAAAAAATCCAGTTTTTTGCACGATTTTGACTCATCCTCACTCCAGACTCAATTACAAAAGCTACAGAAATGCAGTCAACTTCATTTGTTATGATAAAGAAGTCCAGAAGCAAGGCTTTCAAAAACTTCCATTTTTGTTGCTGGTTCTTGATTGGAATTTGTCACACTCAAATTATTCCAAAAAAAATCCAGTGAAAAATCGAGCGAAAATTGAAGAAATTTCGATGGACTTTTTTATCAGTGCAACAATAGACTTATGGCTAGAATATGAAAAATGGGTCAAAATGACGCCCTCATTGTGCTATTGTTCAGACTTTTAGATTCATCTTGATACCTTCAATAGTGCCAT